>LUCH01001769.1:54704-80964 GCA_013368495.1 Paragonimus heterotremus
CAAAATCTCAATTTATTTTTCGATAATATCTCGAAAAATAAATCATTTTTGGGGAAAATAGACTTTCCCTAACAGTATGCCTTTCAATAAACTGAACTTTTAACTCACTTCCTATTGTTTAAGATGAACTGACAGGCTGATGTAACTCATGTGCGTACTATTGGAATGAACTACTTTAAGTGATGCGTTATGAGAGTCGCTGTTAAGAGGTTTCGTCTCTTCCCTTCCTAGCAACATTTGTTCAATGTTGCCATTCATGTGTTCCGATTGTGTGAGCAGTCTAACTTCCTGTTCGCTGTTTTCGGACACCGGTGTAAGGATTGACGGTCTATGCGTGTGATAACTTTTGTCTGCTATCCAGAAACAACTTATTTTTGTTTGTTAAATGCATATTTTGACAGTATTTTGCTGGTTTACTTGATCTGCTGCATTCAGACTAATTTTAGTGAATTAGTTTCCCCTTGAATGGTGTTACCGCTTAGCTTATCGTTTTAAAACCAGAAACAGTGACCAAAGTTTCACTTTTATTTTGCCCTTTTAATTGACAATTTGGATTCCAAAACTCATTCACCTGACTATTCTAACAAAATAATATGCCAGCTACCTGTTAACTGCAGACCCTGGGTCTCTGTCCGGTTCATGATTATTCAATCTGTTATGTTCCATAGCAGTATTAGTTTAAATGAAGTTATGCTTTCAGCGTGCAACTCACACTTGAACACTCGAGTGGTCGTCACACGTATCTTTTGCACTGTCAGTCATTTCAAATAATTCAGGCATCCAACTGACTTTTGAGTAGTTTTCATTAAGTATGTAACTAACTGATGAACACTTGGGTATAACGTCTGCAATGCTTTTTTACCGCTTTTATCACATAGATACTGTCAAACTGAGTGAATCCGCTATATAATTGGATAGGCTTTATGCACATGGTTGACGCAATTTAATTAAACCGAACCGCGGAACGCTTTTCCATTAGGCCGAAAATCTAGCTTCATGGTTGTTCATACGTAACAGCGCCAACTACCTTTAGCGCGGTTGCATGTTCAATCCCCGATTAGCTTGATTTTCTTGGCTTGCACAGCTCATCTGTAACGATGTGCCCCATAGTAGCAGCTACGGTATGGTGCAGAATGTTGACAGTAAAGTATTAGGCAGGCTGGATTACTCCATTAGTATGGGTGTCCAATGATCAGAATGATTTTTCCGTCCTTCTTGTTCGCATTTGCATAAGTCCAGACCATCCGACGTATTTACGCGGTTACTCTATCACACTCATTTTTCCAGCTATGTTTATACGATGGGATCGAAGATGATATCGAATCTCCAGTTTATTTCCACATAGTTTTTTATGTATGGTAGTCACCTCTGTCTGCTTTTTGTGCTACTTATTATTAGTTTATTATGCTCCGATGTGAAAGTCACTCATTAACCCATTTAATAGTACTCGTATGTATTTTATTCCATATCTCCGGTTCATTTGTCCGTTACTAAGTTACTTGCGTCATCTTACTTAATGTCTGTTATTCTGTAAATAATTCCCACGGAGTTGGAATATACAGCTCCCGATACTCGTACGTTTCTTGATCATCAAGGACATGAGGGAAAATTTCCCTTTTTAAATGTGGAATGTCAAAGTTGTATGCATGACATCCTGTTGCAAGGAGCACCGTCCGGAGAGTTTATAAATATATCTTCCTGATTGGAGGCATTTCAGTACAATGAAACCCGATCAACGTGAGTGCGACCTGGTGATTAAGGTAAATTTGCTGTTATGAAAACGATGATTATTACTGGTGTCTCATCAAGACTGTTCTTAGTATCTTAGTGTATCACAGATCCTATAAAAAGAAACGTATATTGTCGGGTGATCTTCATTTATAATTTATTGCGACCATTACTTCACTGTCACAGTAATAAAAAATCATACGTCAAAGGAAGCTGTAGTGCTATCTATAGGCAATTTGAACAAAAAAAGGAAAACGGGAAAGGAATTAGTGGACACCACATCGACAAGCATTCGTTACCTTGCAACCGTACGGTTATAGGAGGGTGTGGGTAATATTAGGCTGTCTAGTCGCTTGAATCAAGGAACTGTTGACTAGGTCTACTGAACGAACCTTGAGCCAGGTTATGAGTAGGTACTGTCTTTGCTTGTTGGAGCCACATGTGATGATCGTTTGTGAACAGTTTTATACACCTTATTGATCTGCCTTACCATCATTCGATAGTGACATTACTAACTGATCTCGACTTTCTCGTACTGTTTTACCCCCTGTGTCTTCTGCCTTCCCTATACCTTCGGACGATAATTGTTTTCTGAGACCAAGATAGCTGGTAAACATCGCGCCTTCAATGTCCGCACTCTCCGCCAAGTCGGTCAGCAAGCTGCTCTGGCAAGAACTCTCTCAAGTCTGGAGCTTGATATGTGCCGTGTGTCAGAGACGCGAGTCTACGAATCCAGCACGGTTATCCATTTCAGCTCACCTCTAGATAACTGTCGATCCAAGCGCTTCTGTCTCAGGGTTTCTGGTGATTCCGAAGCTGAATCTCGCGGTCAAGCTGGGGTGGGAATCGCACTGGGTTCCAGAGCGGAGCAGTGGTTGCTCGATTGGATCCCAGTGAACAGTCGTTTGTGCGTTGTCAGACTCAATACATCGGTAAAAGTCTGTCGACACAAATCAGAAAGGCGATGTGTATTCATTATATCGGCGTACGCTCCGACGGACAGCTGTTCGGAGGCTTTGGTTGAGAACCCTAATCGTTCCCCTATCTAGGCCTGGGCGCCGTGGCAGTATCTCAGCCCACACACAACCATGAATAGTCACAACACAGGTAATTCCATACCGCATCGGCCGTCTCGCACCATAAACCGGATCACCCTATCTGCTGTATACAGCAGGGTGGATAGGCGAAAACATGCTACTGCTGACCCCTCCCCCAATGTCCTATCAAATTTAGTTCTCAGGCCCCTCCCAACCTCCATTTCTGATAGTTACTCCACGGGTCTCACAATGGATGTAACTAACCGTGGTAACATTGAGCCGGTAAGTTCCGTCTCTTGCCATTCAGATTCAGGCTTCTCTCGTCCCTTGCTTAGACCCAGAATGCGAATTAAAATAGGTGCCTTCAACGTTCACACTCTATAACAGATAGGTCAACAGGTCGCTCTTGCACGAACTTTAGACTCATTGCATGTCGATGTCTGCTGTATCTCGGAGACTAGACTCCAGAACAGTAGTCATTGTATGGAGCTAACAGCACCCGAATTGTCTACTCGATACTGGTTATACACTTCGGGTGACTCCACAGCCGCTGTTACAGGTCAGGCTGGAGTAGGTATAGTCCTTAGCTCGACGGCTGCAGCCTCATTGATAGATTGGATTCCTGTCAACAGTAGACTGCTGTCGGCTTGGTAGGTTCCGTTAAGGCCAACTCTAGACGCAAGACTTTCAGAAATCTTTTCGTTGTGTCTGCTTACGCTCCTACTGACTGTAGTGACGTCGGCGTCAGACACGCATTTTACTCAGATCTGGCCACTCTCCTTCTGTCAACACGTGGCTCTGATATAGTCGTTCCGGCGGGAGATATGAATGTTCAGGTCGGCCTCCTTGATGAGGCCGAATCTCGTTTAGGTGACAAGTTTGGGATAGCATCACACCGGTCAGATAATGGCGGGCGATTGTTGCAGCTGTGCGCTGAGTATGAGCTATTTTTAGCCAGCACTAGTTTTAGGCATCGTGCATGTCAATGCTACACTTGACGCCCGCCTTCTCCGAGTCAGGCCTGGTCCCAGATAGACCACATAGCTGTTAGTTACAGATAACGTGGTTCCATCCAAGACTGTCATTCTTATTGAAGCACGTACTTGGACTCAGATAATGCGTTGGTATGTTGTCGTTTTGTTGGACAACGACCCCACCAACAGCAACGACTGGCTGTTGAGAAATTGGCTTTACTATCGGTAAAGCATAATTACCAAACCAGCTTAGAAAGCTGTCTTAGTGGTACTCACTCCGAAGATCCTAATAGCTGCTGGACACAAATCTCACAAGCTATTCACAAAGCAGGTACTATAGCATGCAGCATAGGGGTGCATAAATTTGATAAACACTGGATTTCAGAGAAATCTCTGGGGTTGTTAGAAGCCAGACGGAAGATTCCTCCTGGTAGTTCACATAATAAGTCTAGAAGGGATATCCGTAAGAAGCTGAAACATAGTCTACAGGCTGATCGTGAGGCTTGGTTAGTGGGAAAAGTTAAGGAAATGGAGATCGCTTTTGCCTCAGGGAACAATGGCAAACTCTTTCAGTTGATCCGTGCTACTGGTCCCAAGCGACCGTCTGTTAGTGAAGCTATCAGTGAGGCAGATGGCAAACTAAGTTACAATAAATCCGGAAGGTTGGAACGCTGGGCGGGACACTTTGAGTGTCAGTTTAGCTGGCCTCCTGTTTCGACCGTGCTGCCTCCACAAACTTGTGATGTAACGCCCTGGTCGGTAGATTTAAAACCACCCACTGAGACTGAGGTTCGCAATTGCATCTCGGCTCTCAATCGCAATAAGGCTGCTGACCCAAATGATCTAGTGCCAGTACATTTTGACGAAGGTGGAGATGTGTTAGTCGATGCCTTGACTCAGCTGTTTCAACTTGTGTGATCAACGGAGACCATTTCTACGTGCTGGGGTCACGCGATAATAGTTCCTATATTCAAAAAGGGTATCAGGAGCTCTTGTGAAAACCATAGAGGAATTAGTTTGATCCCGGTCATTTCTAGGGTTCTGGCATCCATTATACTTCGTCAGCTCACTGCAGTTCGGGAGTTAAACATCAGAGAAGAACAGGCAGGGTTTCGCCCTGGACGGGATTGTAGAGATCACACTTTTACCCCTCGTCAAATTCTAGGGCGACGTCATGTGTACCGCCAGCCAACAATCGTCGTATTTCCCGATTGTAAAGACGCGTTCGATTGGGCGGATCGATCTATACTTTTGAAGCCACATAAACGCAAAGATGTACCCACCAAGTATGTGAACATACTGTCGGCGCTTTACTCTCATACTTCGACTCAGGTTAGGGTTTACGGTGAGCTGTCTGACAGTTTGAGCATCAGAAGCGGCGTTCGTCAAGGCTGTCCCCTTTCACCATTTTCGTTTAATTTCGTCATGGACGAAATAATGCGTCGCTCAAATGATGCCGGTGTGGACCTCCTACCTGGTGGAAGGCTGACTGATGTTGATTATGCTGACGACTAGATGCTGCTGTTTGACAACTTTCAAGCTGCGCAAGCAACGCTGAACGCAATTTCGCGTTCTGCTAAGTAATTCGGAATGCGCTTTGCAACCTCGAAATGCAAATTACTTCTGCAAGATTGCTCTGATTACGTAGATTTAATGTTAGATAATGAAGTCATGGAGGTTGTTGACCGGTTTGTATATCTGGGAAGCTACATCAGCGGTGGCATCGGAGGTGTAGGGAATGAAATAGAGGTACGTAGTTCCAAGACTAGGACGGTGTTTACTAATCTGAGGCACTTATGGCGACAGAGAGGTATCTCTCTGAGGCTTAAGGGTCGCGTATATCAGACAACAGTGAGGACCGTATTACTTTACGGCAGCGAAACATGGTCCCTCAGAGTAGAAGACGTGAACCGTCTTCAGGTGTTTGACCACCGATGTTTGCGTTCAATCGCTGGTACTGAGTAGCACCAACGAGTAAACAACGAGGAGGTTAGGAATCAGGTGTTTGGCACTGATTGTCAAACAGGTTTATTTATTCAGTCACTACCTTTGCACATACTTAGATGGTTAGGCCATGTACTAAGGATGTCAGCTAGTCGTTTGCCACACCGAGCACTGTTTGCCGACGCTGTGGCCGATTGGCGTAAGGTGCGAGGTGGACAGATGATGACCTGGCGTAGACAAATGAAATCGTTCACGAAGAGGTTGGGCACTGTGGATCGGGTTCGTCTCCCAGGCTGGAACCCTCGCAACTCACAGAGTCGATGGGTTGAAACTTAAGGTGAGATGGCGATTAACCGAGCTCAGTGGCGTGAATGTTGTCGTTGTTTGGCCGGGTTGTCTGTGAAGTGAGTGCACTTAATGACGCGGAGCAGTCAAAGCCGTGAGAAAGCTATCTTGCTGATGATGCCTTATTTCCACTTACAGTTCGGTGGTTTCTTTGCAAGATGTAGGCTCCTTGATGTTGTATGTTTGAATGTAGATGTATCTATTTTTAGTGATTAAGTCCCCTCCTCTGTCCATTTTTTCTTCTCTCTTCCTAAACAGGGTTTGTTTCTCCTTCATGGTTGTGTGGCAGTTAAGCTTTAGTGTGAACGACTGATGTATTGCTGTCTATGATGATGATGATGATGGACTATGCTATTGTGCGTGCCCGTTTTGTTTCGTCATTTGCCCAGAGGATGTACGCTCGTAAATGCAAAGTACTTAACTGGCATTCCAACGATGAGAGTGTGAAGGACGCTTACCAAAATGCGCTGGCGAATAAGTTGCCCAGTTCGAGTCAGATGAAGGATCCAAACGAACGCTGGGAACGAATCGCCGAACCTATGAAAGCATGCTGTGAACAGGCATGTTCCGATGGAGCTGTTTAGTTTCGACAGAACTAGATTTCCGTCACGTCGATAAACCTCATGAACAAGCGTCGCTCGATCCCACCTGGTTCTGAATGTGACGATGACCGTCGAGAACTTGAACGCTAGCTGACTAAAAGTTTGCGCAAAGAACGTGAGCAGTACTTGATCGAACGATCGCAAGAGATGGAAAAAGCCTTTTATCTGGGAATAGCAGAAAGCTTTTTCCCCATGTTCCGTGATTGTACTGGTCGTCGAGTCGGTGTAAGTGAGACTATATTTGAAGAAGACGGGTCACTTATTACCAGTCAATCGCGCCGATTTGACAGGTGGGCTGAACATTTTGAAGAGCAGTTCAGCTGGCCTCAACCAGATCACGTGGACGACGGAACCCGATTGGTCAGTTATTACATTCCAGACGGTCCTCCGTCGGAAGCAGAAGTGGTCCTAGAGCTCAAGTTATTGAAGCGTAATAAGGCTTCTGATCCAGATCTCCTTTATCCTTCGCTTTTCAAGGATGGTAGAGAGAGGTTGATATCAGAACTGACAAAACTCATCCAGACGATTTGGGAAACTCGAGAGGTATCTCGTGATTAGTGCCTGTCAACAGTCAATCCTGTTTTCAAAAAGGGGTCCCGAAGTCTATGTGACAACCGCATAGGCATCAGTTTGGTGTCTATTGCATCCAAGTCATCCATTGGCCTCATTTTACGTCGGCTTACTAAGCCCAGAGAAAGTCAGATACATGAAGAACAGGCAGAATTCCGATCCGGTCGGGGGTGTGTTGATCATATTTTACCTTGCGACGGATCTTGAAACATCGGCACTGTTACAGACAGCCGACAGTCGTGCTATTTTTGGACCTGAAGGCTGCTTTCGATGCAGTTGCTCGTAACGTTCTCTGGAGCTGTCTCCTTCGCAAGGGAGTATCAGGGAAATAGTTGAATCTGTTGAGATCACTGTGTGCTCACTCTGCGAGCAGGGTGAGAGTTTATGGACAACTGTCTCGGGCGTTCATCACTTCTAGCGGTGTTTGTCAGGGATGTCCGATTTCCCCCTTGCTGTTCAATTTTGTCGTGGACGATATTCTGGAGGGTGCGTTTGAGCAGTCCAGTGAACTTGGTGTTGGGATTCTTCATGACGCTAGATTGACCGATCTGGAGTATGCGGACTACACTGTCTTACTTAGCCCCTCTGCCGAAAACATACTGGACAGGCTGAGTGACCGAACTGGTTTGTATGGAATGCACTTTGCACCTTCAAAGTGCAAAGTGCTGCGTCAAGACTGGGACATTTCCCCTTCTACTTTCTTCATTGCAGGTAATCTGCTTGAGACTGTGGACAGTTTCACATAGTTGGTTAGCACTGTCTCATCAGCCTGTAATATTGCTGGTGAGATATCAGCGAGGATTACCAAACTGCGTCATCTGTGGCGTCGAAAAGACGTCCGGTTGTTGCTGAAATGAACGACGTATAATGCCTGTGTGCGTTCCACTTTGCTTTGTGGTTCGGAAACGTGGCTTGTTCACAAGGAAGATGTTTACAGGCTTTTTGTGTTTGACCATCGTTGTCTCCGCCAAATGACTCATATTAAGTGGACTGATCGCATGAGCAATGTGTCAGTTCGCCGGCGCGTATTCTGGAACGCTCGGGATGCGCGATCAATTGGCCAACTAATCACGTTGCACAGCTTGCGATGGTTGGGCCACGTACTCCGTATGTCATCTGATCGTTTGGCGTACCGGGTGTTATATACTGAGGTCACTAACAGTTGGGTAAAACCGCGTGGTGGCCAGGCAACAACGTGGTCAAGAGATATGGAGACCTTGACTGGTCCATTGAACAAAGTGGGTAGGTGTCGCCCACCTGGATGGGGTCCTCGTGATCATTCAAACCGCTGGGTAGGGACGCTATCCGAGATGTCGGTGTGTCGCAGTCAATGGTGTACCTGTATCCATACCACTTCTAGGTCTTCCGCTTAGTCTTCTTTTAGTAATTGTCAACCTTTTTAGTAGCGTTTTATTCGGGGATATTCCACGTGACTGTTGAGGTGGGTGGCGGCCCGAGCCATAGCACCTTTTGGTCAGGCTCATGGCTGTTATGATGATGATGATTATTATGATGAAACCGAGTGTGATCCAACAAAACTGCCATACTGCCTTTTTCTGGAATGAACCAGAGCTGTTTCTTTTCTCAAATGGCTTTCTGTGGGGAATTTAACTCTTCAAATGCGGCACATATTGCAAACGTTCCCTGTCTTGTAAACATTTGGACTCATGCATTACACTGGACAGAAATATCCGACTCTAACAGCTGTCTGTAGACTCATGCCCACGGTTCCACATGGCGTTCAGTGAGCTTGTTTCCTTATTCTGGGTCGCCTTTGTATAACTGCTTCGGTGTTTGTTCCTAAAGGTTCATGATTGACGGGTGTTATTGACCTATTTTGCACAATCTCTGTACTACATAACGCTGCACGTAATCCGTTACATTCAATTCGGGGTTGCACAATAGGTAGGACGATGCAAACATCGTTTGTATCATGTTCATGTTTATGTTACTGTCGGAGGTGTTCTTTGGAACATTATTTCCTAGAAACGTCGGATATAAACGTATATTTGACAAAAGTCCTTTATTCTGCGTTCCAGTGTACTTCCCAAGGATTTTCCTTCGTTTTGAAGTTTCTAAATCATTTTTCATGGATTATTGACTTGAACATTTACTCAACTTAAATTCCTTCTACATTACCGTACGGACGTCGTTTTGCCCCATCAGTAAAACTGCGCACAGTCTGTACCATCAGTCATAGAATTTCTTGCCGTCCGGTCACCTCATACGATTCACTACCATTTGTGGCTTGTTCTAACGATTAGAGCCTGCTACGTGACGGTATGCTACCTTTCATACATGTGAAAATCCTCGAAAGACGTGAAGCTCTACGAATTGTTGAATGGTTGATTGGCAAGTCCAGCCCGATCCAATCATTAAGGTCAATGAGATCTGCCTGGTTCTTACTTCCCGCCTCAATTTTCCACACATTTGTCCGATCTTTTTGAAGGTTTAATAATTTTGAATGTTTTTTTCTTATCTTGTGAGCACTTTCGTTATCACATGATAATCGTGGACACTATCCCAATGGGCCATTGTTATGTATTTTTTAGATGCAATAATCTGGTTTTGACTTGCTTGCGAATACTTGTACAACTCTCACCTCCGTCAATTGACCTAATCTTGTGTACCAGGCGGCACTCGTGTTTTGTGCACGTTCATCACCCATGGTAGTGGTGTTAAACGGTCCTTATTAGAACAGGTTGCATTTTGAGTATGCCCATTCTTATAGTTGGTTTGATCCCTAACGATACAGTGATATCTGAACATGCAATATGAAAACAGAAGCTAACAACAACTCAAGTTTGAAAAGGACGGGTTACGTATATTTTTGTGCCGAACTGTATACCATAATCATTTCTGTGCTTTGTGCACGTTTGTCTGATAGCTGTTGACAATAATTCCAACTTGTGTTCGTAATGTATAATTTATTGCTTTCATTTGTAAAGTGCTGAACGACTATGACCTCAATGTGCTTACTCTATACCCTACTTAGTTCAAGTTACCAAACTCTATGAAGTGGTTGAACAGTTTAAGTGGTGGCCTGACTTTTTCTTGTTGTAGTTCAAAGATCACGTTCCGCTTAACGCTTTCAACTTATCATCGTGACCGTTTTTCTTTCCAATATTTATATTACAGCACATTTGTGTGATCAATCAGCATGGTCGAGAGAAGTTCCGCGTTCACTGAATTTAGATCCTTTTCCGCCTTTTTTTTAATAAAAGAAAATCTATTCTTTTCATAATTTGAACTGAGCTAGTACATTTTGCAACTCTCCACTCTTCTGACCGCATTCTCATTCATATTTGAGCAATTTATGGGCGTTTTGCTTTCCGTACAGTTTTTGCCAATCTAGTCCCTAAATGTTTACTGAACTGTTTTCTTCCTGGCCACTTGGGGCTGTATGCTTACTGCGTTAAAAAAATAACGACGAGTATTTGACTGAATGAACGCTACGTGCTTCGGAATCAACATTGAGTCAAAGCCCTCAAGTTATACATATCCTAGAGTGAATCAAAGCACACCAAACGTAAGACTGTGTAACGCTTGTTTCGATGTTTTTCTAAATTCTCTTGTGGTCTAGGTGATGTCGGATGCATTACTGTTATCATGTAAGCGATACTCGGGTCTAATGCTTCTTTTCGAAGTGAGCCAGTCAACCGGCTTTTCTGAAAAAGAACGCTACATTAAAATGCAACTGTTGTTCAATCAGTAACCGTCTCAACCTCTAAATATCGGCAATTAGCAGTGGTTTCTTTAACCTAAGTAGAAACGAATCAAAACTCTGGGATGACATCTGTTTCTGCATTGTTACCAGCTACAAACGTGCAATATCAGGCGTGTACCAAAGGTGAACAAATCGTGGTGAGACGGCAATTCAACCAGTCACTCTTAATATAAACGGAACATAAACTCAGGACGGCTTCAGTGGAAAGATTTAAAGCGACAGTGTACGCGCATGATCATTTAACATTTCATCTAATCGATTTTCGAATACGGATTTAACAGGAACAAACAGAATACCATTATTATGACACACAGTAACTCATATTTGAACAGAATAGTCAGAAGAAACGAATTGCGATGTGAATTCATTTCACACATTCTCGTCAGTCGTAAACATGTGACTAGCATGAAATCAAAATCAACAAGATTTAAATGAAACGATTAAAAGTATAAATCGAGCCGGATCGTCATCGGCACTCACGGTTGAACCCATGGTTGATATTTGCACTGACTAACCCGCCAATGAGTGACACTCAGCGAGGACGAAGTGTCGCTTCATCCATTGCAAGGCACTTATCGACTACAGGTCACAGTGTCAATATCACCTCTTTGTTTAACGCTTTAATGAACGCTCACATCTCACATATTTTCAGATATATTAAAACATTGTTGATCAACCGGCAAAATGTCCACAAAAACAATTGACTGTCAACCTTTGTTTATCATGGGTTTAACCGTGAGTGCCGATCACGATCCGGTCCGATTTGTACTTTTAATCGTTTCATTTAAATCTTGTTGATTTTGTTTCCATGCCAGTCACACGTTTACGACCGATGAGAGTGTGCTAAATGAATTCATATCGTAATTTGTGCCTGATCATTCTCTTCAAATGGCTAAAATGATTCAGTGTTTCAAATTAACTGCTATTTTAGCAATAATAGAGTGAAAGAAATAGAAAACATCTAATTCAAGGGTAAATCTCATAGCCAAGTGGGTCAGTCTGAATGTTGGCTTCGGTGAACGTGCTGGTTTCATAGTCGAGTGGAATCTCCAAATGTGCTTATTGAAGATCATGTTTGAAGGTGACTTTGGATCCAAGGCATTGCGTAGAATACCTTCCAGCTTAGCTGTAGAATAATTCCGTTTGCATAGGGCACTCCGTTGCCATGACTGAATTCAATGTCAGCATACAGAACGACGTCATGCTGCTAAACACTAGTAACTAGTTATGTACTGAATAAGCTATTTGTGGCTATTTGTTTGAATACCAAAACAAATTGATTATCGATCACATGTAGTTAATGGCACTAACGTTTATACGCAGCAAATTGACTACACCGGAAAACAGCCTTCTCGGACAAGGGAGGTTTGTCAACCAGCTTGAGAGAGTTTACGGGAAACCGTAAAAGTTCAGTAATTAATGCACAAATTAAAGTCAGACTGGTGCCTGTAGATTGTGTTTGACTATTTCTGCGCACAGTTTTAGATTACTCACTACAGTTGCTATCGTTTCGGCTATGGCTTGTCATTGCTATTGGGCTGGTCTCGGTTAGGTGACCGAAACGTGGATGATATTTTTGTGACCGTTTTTAGCCAGTACAATTCAACTCAGATGCCCATTCAATCTACGTCAAGATCTGAACGGAATGTTGCTTTCACGTTTCTTGATGTAAAAGTGATCGGTCAGCTTATGCTGTCAATATATCAAAAGTCAGCGTGGAATGAACGATGACTTGATTCTAATAATCTTATTCTGCTTCTCTAAGTAATACAGGATCTAGTTTGCTGGTCGGCGATAGGGTAAAAAAAGCTTCTCAAACGGTTCTGTTAATTGCGAACTGATATTGTGTGACGTGCTTCGAGAAGGCGACTTCCCATGTAGATTTTTCTCGGAGACTGGTAGTTAAGACACTAACCTATCAACTAGCGGCAATAGGGGATGCTTTTTTATTATTGTCACATATAAAGTTGATTCAGCGGACCCCCGGGTGATGCACTTAGTCACAGTAACCTCACTTCGCTCATGACTTACCACTAAC
Source organism: Paragonimus heterotremus (assembly GCA_013368495.1). NCBI lineage: Eukaryota > Metazoa > Platyhelminthes > Trematoda > Plagiorchiida > Troglotrematidae > Paragonimus > Paragonimus heterotremus. The sequence goes on from LUCH01001769.1 coordinate 67,670, forward strand.
CTGCTTATGCTTCTCTGTTTGAAAGTCAGATTGCCTACTCGCGCTCGTGGCATGCTGATGTACGTGGGGGTGTAGAGAAGAATTCATTGGATGTGCCACAAGCCAATTGGTCAAAGTGATAAAAGGCATCATGTGCTTAAAAATTGGAGTGAGAAAATCTGTTATGTGTGATTGCCATTCATCCAGCAGACACCAAATTTGCAGTTCTGTTGCATCTTTCGGGGTTGTATTCCACATTCCAGTTAACCAACTCAGATGAGTCTAACGACGCTGTCTCGAACTGACCAACATGACTGAGGTTCGATTGAGTGATCAAAAGACACGAGTACAAGTTCAAGTTTGTCCGAGCCCTTAGTGTAACATGCAAGCCGGCCGTTTACCGCTGGTTGCCCGTAACACTTGCAAACCAACTGTGGGATAATGTGGAGGCATCAGGAAACAGCGTTCTTCCGAAGTAGAGGTTTTAGCAAAAGTCCTGAAAAAGGAAACAACAAGAAACAAGCATGAACCAAAGGCCCAGTAAGCCATGCACACGACTTACACAAACGGAAACTAAAACGGCGCCGACAACACAGCAGCATGCTCCGTTACACTTCAACTTCAACCTGTGCTCGCTTGTTGGTTTCGACCGCACGTCACACTTAGCCCCCTGTTATGAACATTCAGCCTACCTTGGCTTCTTAACAGATGAAACAAGTCGTTTTGAGATTTATTCCAGCTTCGAGTAACAGACTATTCAGTGGATCGGTATGTGACGTTCCAACTCACTGGCATGCATTGAATTGAGGAAGGCGTGTCGTCGGTTTGGCTTGACGAAAATATGGGAATATCAGGTCGGTTCTAGTTAGTCGTTCGTATCCCTAGATTGTATGGTTAAACAACTAAGAAGGTACAGTGTTGGTACTATGGTTGAGAAGCCAGTCGTACTCCAATGATCGTATGATGGAAAGCACAAGTTTTGGTTGCACACGTTAGCGACATGTACAAGGTTACCTCGGTTTGCGAATAATTGAGAATGTTGATCGTGATTCTCGGAACTGGAAGGTTTATAGAAAGTACACGACTTCTCTTAGGTTTTTGAAAAGACGTGTACCACCTATCTCATTCGATTTTCCTCGGCATAAGTTTCAGAACGGCTTTGTTTGCTAGTCGAACGTCAACAACTGCGTCCTTTCTTCAGTCCACTGCCTCAGTCTAAATTGACCTGTTAATTGTGACCTGGTTCATTGACTAACACATTTTCAGTCAAAGCTTACGGTATCAACTGTATTGAGGGTCACAACAAAGGCTTACTGTGAACTAGATATTGTATTGATAATCTGAAAACAAAAGTTCCAGGTCTCGTTAACATACTTTTTAGAATGGAAGTAGAATTCTAGACTTTCGGACCACTGGACTGAACAACCAACACGCTATCGCACAGCTAGGAAGATTAGAACTGTGCTAATTTGTTGTAAACCCTCCTAAACGATACACTGGTTCGTTCTGGATGTGGCGGTACGCTTGATACAAATCGAATTCTCGCCCCGGCACTAATTCACATGAGAATCTCGATCCCGAAAATGCCACAACTGTCCGGCGACTTGGTTCCCAAGACAAGCCAAAAGTAACGCACAAAGGAAACTGTTTTGTTCCGCCCGAACACGTGTGCAACAAAGGCGACAATTACAAGGTATTTATAGGGTGCGTAATGACCGAACATTCCCAAGACTTCAAAGAAAACAGTTACCGGAAGAAAAAGAGTTAGGATCGCTAATAAACATAGCGGCATAAAAGTCCCGACCGATTTGAACAGTTCCGCTGATTAGGACTGAGTCAGTCGTTTTCTTTCTTTCTCACGACAGAGGCGGCTTGGGACGGTAACAGGGTTGGCCCCTAACATAATTACGAAAATCAAATTTCATGTGTTTTCTATCAGTAAGTGGTTGCTGAATGTGGTTTTAGTTTTGACAAGGTAAATTTCATTTCACGAAGATAATGCATCTACTGGACAATATGTGGTTCTAATGGTGATGTCTTTACTTACTGCCACCGCTCGTGTACTTGTTCACTACCGGAAAAATGCACCGTGACAACACAGAGAAAGAAAGAATGGATAAAACGAAAAGGAGACAGTAGACACTGAAAACGATGAAAGAAACAGATACGGGCGAAGCGAGCGAGACATGCTGAAACTGGTGTTAGTCCATTTTACCTTTAGGCAGGCCGAAGAACATTAGACCTTGAGAAACTTAATAAGCCAAATCTTTTAGCGCAATCAAATACAAAAAAGAGAAGGCCACCTGGTGTTATTCTGGTGAGCTCATTCGCGGAAAAGTTAGACTGAAGGTACATGTCGGATCTTGAACAGTTTATGACAGAATTGTTCCTGCTGTGTTTTGGACTGCTAATGACAAAAACTACTCCGTTCGGTGTTTGTTTTAAGAAAGCTTTCGTTTGTCGACATTAGTGTAATGCTGAAAAAGTTTCTGCCCTCACACAAACCTTTAAAGCTTGTGAATTTTCATCCTTGTCTGTCCGGTCTTCCTGTCTCTGATTCGAAAAGATGGTCGGGCAGGTTACACAGTTTTGGAAGCAAGGTCTGGAGTGTGTTAGAAAACTTGAATAGACTTTATCGTGCGGAGACTGGTACAGACACAAGACCGTCCTGGTTATGATACTTTGATTTCTTCAGCTGGTAAATTTCTGTATTCCATCGACCGAAATCGACTAGCCAGAGAAAGTGTGATTAAAGACTGTGCAGTATGTATGTTTCTGCGCTCCCAAGGACAGTGGCCTGATGGATAAGTGTCTGGACGACCATTCTGACATTTACTTGTCATGTATGTTGCCTTTCCAAATGTGATTTGAATGCTTTGCTTCTTTCCTCACAAGGGCCTTAATAGTCTAACCCAGTCATTTATCCTAAGGATGTGAATTGATATCTGTCCTGCACCGACCTTTGCCTTCAATCAATTTGCCGTTTCGGAATACTGTCTGCGGCGCTTACAGAATGGTGGGCTACATCCGAATGATGTACCTAAACCCCAAATGTCATATATCACAAGTAGCGCAAACAGCTTATAACAGTGATACCGGCCCTATGTACACATTGCAGACCAAATGAGAGAGCCATCAATTTTTATACAAGAGGTTGGCTTTCAACTCTGGGGCTGAACACGTCTTTATCGTTCACATGATGAGTAGTGAATACATCACCAAAGGATGTGCTCGATTCTATGTATATGAAAGTCGTTCTGAAAGTAACCGAATCAAAGGTTTGCGGAATTACCGGTCACCACTTTTTGCCGTTCTTTGGGAAGACCTTGTCAACCCGTATACAAAGTAGGACGTATGTTATTGTAAATGTCGTCTCTCCAGACCCCGAAGTCGGTACGCTCATTGGGTCACTCCGTATCACTGTATACGCCGAGCGAAATGCCTAGTGATTAAGCACACCTCCGAAAGCTGACTGTGTAATGTCATACTAGTTCGTGTGAGATGGTTACGTGGTCTGTAAAATTATAGGTTGACGACGATCCAGTCTTTCTTAATCACCACCTACTGCCCTACGATCATTGGAGTGGGACGATCAGAGCACTACAGATATAGGAGCGGAACGGCGTTATCATCTCAGTAACTTCGTTAGCTTGAGAAACGCTGATTGTGACTGTGATCAGAAACGATGGCAGATGTGAGACGACCTGGACGGAACCAGAGTATTTCACAAACGTTGTGCATGAAATCGAGCTCTTTAATAAAATTGAGTTGACGCTCGCATACTTGCAGATTTCACTGGTCCCTGAATCCAAGTCGTTGACCACCATCAACACTATGGTTTGTTCCAGTAAAACTTCCTGCTTTTTGGGTTGCATATATCTTCCGACGTCCTCCAGGAAACAGTTATTAAAGCGTTCGATAGCTTTGATGAAGTGGTGACATATCAATACGACGCGATCACCTTCAAAACTACGGAACGAAAATACGAGAGATATTTACTGTCAAGTATAGAATAATCGAACCCCCCAACTGCGCTTTCGTCATCATTGAGCTGGAATTCTTCACCTTCACAGTGGATACTGACGAATTTCAACCGGATCCAAACCCGTTTATATCGCTGTCCGACATGCAATTGGCGATGTATCAGGAACACCTGAGGTCCATTGTGGACTGTTCGCATTACTACTCCAGATTTATCCGAATGTTCACAACGTAGGCCCAGCCATTGCTTCTTATTCAATTATCCAACCTGCAAAGGCGAATGGAGTGTCATACGCTACATTATACAGCGCATCATTGAACGTCCACAGCTGGTACCATTATCGTCCTCTAAGTACACCTTGTTAGTAAAAAAATGTTTCTGGGGTTGGAATCAGAGTTGGAACAGGAGTGACACCCGGTCACCTACGTTTACCGTTTTTCGCATGCATGCAGATGCTCGTACGTTGCAGTCAGAAAACTGTCACCTTGGTCGGCAAAATGCTCACAATATTTAGTCCATCGCTGTATTGTTCGTTTTTGTTGCGTGATTTTTGGTACTTTTCACTCTAGAGTCTGCGTTTTGTTGATCAACCAGGGACGTGATTTAGTCATATGACTTTCACCCTATGGTTATTTGGTTTGTTGTCCAGAGGTATGTATAAAGCAATGTATCTTTGTTGCCAAATCTTATGGAATTTTACTAAGGAATAATGTCACACCAGTTACATCTAAGCAGTGTTCACGTTGAGTTCATTAAAGGAACCAGTTCGTTTGTAATAAACTATTTTTTACAATTTCACTTTCAAAATTCAACACGATGATGGTGGTTTCGTCCACTTTTTTCATGAATGATTCGCAAGCTGTACTTAACCGAACCGAAAATGTGAAGTCATGAGTGACCAGTTGGATCCATGTATGATCAAGCTGTACTTCAGTAACACACATATATTGGTGACTTCTGGCGCTTACAAATGAGTGCACTTTTCGTAAGATCGAAAAAGAGCTGAGCAGAAAAACACAGAGAACAGCTGGCATGCATTGACAAGGTTATCAACCTTCAACAGTAGAACCGTGGGTTCGTGTTGTTTTACAGCAAACCCTTACAACGAAACAAGTATACTATATGGTTTTCCAGGTGTGGTCAAACTCAGAAGTACACTTCCAGATTTTCAATTATATACACAACCCGCAACGAATACTTTCCGCACTTGCTCGTCAGAAGTGACCTACGATAAACAGATACGTTTGTTCACCTCTGTAATGTTTCTCAACTAAGCCACGCAGCATTTTCACAAAGTAACGGTTAGTTTAACTCGCATGAACTATCACTAGAAACCCAACTTGGCGGTTAATTTTGCCAATTACATAGGCTGCTTGAGTCAGTCGTAATTTATTGATATGGCTTACCGAGCTTTTCATTCCCCGTCATCAAGATAATAAACACAACAAGAGTGTTTGTTTCAAACGAACGATAATTTCCTTTCTGTAATCAGTTTAGTTTTTCGCCAGCTGCATTCCAATGAATCTTTTGCGTTCCTATTTGTTTGTTTTATTTAGGTGCTGATTACCATCAATGTTCCCAAATTTGTCTAAAATCACCTACTGTTATCTCTATCAACCATTTTAAAAATATACGGTTTATTTTTTCTTAGACTGTAGGTTTCTCACTTGTCCCCGCTGGGATTACACACCAGGAATAACAACAAACAATCTTCAGAATGAACACTGTATTATATCATTCCATCTTTTGTTTCAGAACTACGACCCCGCATCTCACCATAAAGATGACAGATGCCGAAATGTTGTTAACTACTTATTTTCAAATTAACTCTGCCTTTGACCTCAGACTCAGTAGAGTATGTGAGGACTTTAGAAGGACTGGTCTCACAAATGAGTTATTAGTTACAGATTTCAGCATTTGCCATTCCTAGTGGGATTTACGTGGTCAAAGTTCACTGGGTACGTGCGCCTGTTGGGTGAAATCAACTCCACCACTGGTTGTGTGCTCCGAGTGAACTTTGAGCATTAACCTACTACCTACATCACTCCACTTTGTAAAATTATAATGTCATCTTGGATCGTGGGGCAGACTTAATTTCTTCACAGTCGAGGTAAGTGCTGTTAACATTCGTACTGATTTACGAACTCTACTGAGTCTGAGTTAAACGACACAATCAACTCGAAACTGAGTTAGTAACTATGTAGTAACTTTTCATTGTTGGTGGTTATCTTTGATGCCTACGATGCTGATCGATTGTGTGACCTTTTTGACTTGCTTATCACTAATCTCGTCAATAAATCAACCTTTCAAAGCACGGTCCCATTCTGCTTACTGTGCTGACCAAAATTGTTAAAGATCTAGACAGCATGTTGAAATATGGATGACAAACAAATCCATGTTTTGCATAACCAAGTCCTCGAGTGTACACAAACCAACAAGAGAGAGTTAACTGAGACTATAAGAATCTACGGAGATTGCAGACAGGTAGGTTAAAGCAGAAACCCGTTGAAATACACCAGTTCATCATGACACCAGCACTTTTTTCAGTTCAGGTTAATGGGAGGTTCCCTTATTTGTAACCTGATATGTGCTCAGCCGGAAGGAATGAAATGATATTTTTGATCAAGCCATCAGCAGTCTGGCCTTTTTGCACATACTGTGGACAGTTGAACAAACTAGTGTCCCACAAAAGTCGTTAGATGTTTCAAGGTGTTAATGTCCTGGTACCTCGATAGAAAGTTTTAGAGACATTCAAGTCGTTTCACCGTACTGGCTGCTTGATTTCTTCGATCATAACCGCAAGAAGAATCTTCGAGGTCATGTCAATGAAATAATCCACATATTTATGAAATTTATCTGCTTTTACATCTAATATGAATGCCTTCAAAAGTACAGTAACGGATAAAACAAAGACACATGGTATAGCTCATCAACAGTATGCAAAGTCTGTGTGTCGCTCTTCAACAAGGCAGACGAACTTGGCGTTAACATAAGAGAAAGAAAACACTACTCAACTCAAGATAATGTTTTGTTTAGCTGTGTGCCTTCCCCGATGTTTAGTGTCCGGTCAAACAGGGTTGTGCGGAACCTGTGGGATGAAGTGGAAATGAACAATTAAAATAATCACTCTTGTCCAACAAATGATAACCTAGGCACCTGATAGCCAAAGTCCATTGGTGGTAATTAAAGGCATTACCAATCGAAAACAATGATGTACGTTTTTTCATTTCAGGTATGACCTGACTAACGGACACAATCTCCCTCTGTTCATGTTTTGTTCAACAGCATGTATTACCAGATTTATTTTCACCAGTCACAGAAGACCAACCAAAATTGCTGCGAGTTTTTGTTTTTGTCACAAAATGTGATGTTGCTTATCTTCACAAGTACTGTCTGTCACTAAGCATAGCACTGGGTTCTATAAAATCTCAAGTTCCTTACGAGTTATCCCAAGGCTCTATTAACTGTAATTATGCACTGTAGTACTTCAGAGCTCCGGGCTATTTTTTATTTGGGCGTTCCATTGTGAATTCATATGAGTGGGCACTTTAGAGGGTTATCAGCATTGTGAAACTTAACGGAAATGGATTTCTAAAGTATATGTTCATTCGGGGCTATTTTAGGGAGTCCAGCTTGACCTAGGAACTGCATGAGTGGACTGAGAACACTGCTAAATAGCCTACGTGGTCGTGCGTGCATTAAGCGGGAACTCGACTAAAAAGTACGTCACAATCAAATATTCATGTGGGTCCGAAATGGCTGAGATCGATTTGTCAGCAATGGAAAAAAATCTGAGCAGTTTGCTGGCGTTCTGTCCTGTAGCAATTTTGGTTGAAATTTCTGTAGCTTCAGTCGTTGGAGCAACCTGCATTAAAAACGACTATTGATCGATCAATGCGGGTATTCGAGCAATCATATATTTTATAGTAAACCCTTTTGTTTAGTTTAGTGTCGAATGTGCTTAAGTACAGTACACTATCCACGCAAAGACCACCTAACGGGAAAAGAGAACATTTACTTCTGTAATACGCAATCCCTGTGAGTGGGACATGGTGCTTTCGACAACGCTAGCTTGCTAGAGTCTTAGAAAAATCACTCCTAGTATACCAACGTACAAGTCATCGAAAGAAAAGGGTTAACCGAGAGACACAGATTCGCAATTAATGGTAGCAACCACATGATGAACTAATTATTCTCGGTATCTATACACTTTTAAAACCATAACATAGAGAATAAACTAACTGACACTATGCCACTCAGTAGGTGCCACCTCAAAAAAGTAGAACTAAATGCAGCCTGAAAACGCTGTCAAGTTGTCCAGGTCTAAACAGAAACGGAATAACGATTTGTCGAGACCGGAAGCTCTTGAACAGTAAGACAAAACTACAATTCCTCTTGTACTATTTCAAGACCGTGTTAAAAAGTGCAGTATGCGTAAGGGGTTCAGCTGGTTTACAGTTTTTTTATAATCTCTGAGAAACTGGCCTCACGAATTATACTTATTTCTGTTTTCCTTTGGACCGCACTGCAACTTTAATCGCTCAATTCAGTAAATCCAGGTACCTGGCTTTTAAAACGCAACCTCATATTTCTTGTCCCTTCATACTCAACAGCTTGTTCCTGAAGAGCACTGCACAGATATCTAGTGATCAGTTGGTGAGCCTCAGGTTAGACTAGTTCAAACATTTGTCATACTACCGAATATCTCTCACATTAGGCTACTTAATCAAAGGTGGAGCAAGTTCCGGTTCGTTTAGTTATTGTGAGATAACAAGTATGTATATTTCGGTTAATCACAGTGAACTAATTACGCAAATAGACGCTATTAGCGGCCTTTCTCTCTCTAGGATTGAATGGGTTCATATCGATCTCAGTGAAGTTCTTCCTGTTTTTGTTCTGGGCGTTTGATTTATCTGAAGCAGGTATCTAGTACAAAGTTCTTTATCTCATGAAGGTGTTCCTTGGACAGTTTTCTTATCGAGGAGGGGTACTGGATTTGTCAGAATCAAGATTATCAATCACAAAAAGGTCGAAAATTCATAATTCTTAAGTTTTTTCAATCGGAATTTAGTCAATGCGCGCTTGCTGGTTTCGACCGCGCCTTACACTGACGTTAGACTTGTCAGCATCATTTCTATCCTCGTTTTTCCCATATTCGCAATGTATTCATGTGACTCATTTAGGGTGCTAGAACACATGGTTTTATCTTGATGATATCCTTTCTGCTAGTACGCCAACACAACATATGGTGACATCGCTCGACGGATTACCGGCGCAAAGGCTTATGCATTCATTATGACTGTTAGTTTTTGGACTGACGATACCGTTTCGGCTACTCTTGATAAGGAAGATTATTTTTCAAGGTAACTTAGATTTAAATTTAATGCTTAATTCTTCTGTACATAGTGGGTTTATTCCGACAAAAATAAGAGTCGAAAATTCACAGTCACCTGTTGTTCCGATATTTACTGACAGGTGCAAACCATCCCTCGGAAGTAATGTTGTATTGTCCGTGCACCTTCAACTGCCTGTTTAGCGAATGACCACATCTAATACTTTTATCTCAATTTCCGCACAGCTCTCGTTCACATGTCCCCTACAATGGTCTCCAAACATGAAGCTGCGTTCTTAAGGAATGAGATCATTTTTACTAGGCATGGGATTTACCCTGGTATTGTTAATCCTGGACACCTCGCCACGGAGCGATATCAATGGCAGCGCACATTAGTTGGAATTGAAGTACCTATGAAGAATTGTTCATCATGTCAGAAATCGAGCAAAACGGTGTAATTCATCACAACACCGGTACAAACCACTGATCGTCCTACAAAGCTCTGGTCGAAAAGCCCAACTGACATAACGGTCCGTCTTATACAGCACTTGTCAATAGGTGTAATAAACTTGTAGTCACATGCTAGTATAGAAAGTGACCTGAGAAGCATTTGTGCAATTACCACAAGATGTATTCCGAAGTGGAACACTGCATTACTGCCTTCACTGTCCCGGCTACTGCTAACGAGTTCAAACAATTTTTCCATCAATATAACATGAAACATACCCTCAAAGTACCCTACGACTCAGCAGCCAATGGGAAGGTGAGTCGAATAATTAACTTTGTAAAAGAAGTTACGCGAATTACTTAAACGTGAAGAAAACAGTGAAAATATTATGGTACGTGACTACAAAACCCTGTCTACTTAAACAGTAATCGCTGTGCTAGTTGTATAATCAAGCTCAGTTAAGTTTTTGAAGTGTTGCGCGTAAAACTGAACACAGCCCCATAGTTCTTCAAACATTGTTACATGTTGGGGAGTTTAAAACCGGCATCAGTATCACCATCAGTACACTCACCGATTAGCCGCTGTACCAAGTGATACATATGTCCTCTCGAAGCAACCTAATGCTTGTAGTGGCCATCTGTCTTTTTCGGGTACACTGGGCAGAGAGCTTACCAAATCAGGAATGGGGAGCGTTTTAATACAGTAAGTTTGTTCTGCGATCAAAGATACTTAAACTTTTTCAAAGTGTCACAAAAACTACACTAACCAGATAGTACACACTGCACAAAACGCTGATACCCATTGCAGTTTCACAGCCCAGTAAATCACTGAGTACCCTGTTCCTAATGCAATGATTTCCCGGGGTGGATGATGGTATGTTGGTGCTTGATCGATTTTTCTCTCACATACAGTCGTTCTGTGTATACATGCTACATACCTATTCGTTCGAGCTGAACTGTTCTACTGTATCTGACGGTCGAATTGTCAGGGTCATTTTCATTCCATTGGTTTTCAGCTTTTTATATTCATGCTGTACCGATGTTGTCCGGTAAAAGTGTTGCAACAAAAGTTTCCGCCTGACGTTGCTGTCTCGGTTCTTATGGTAGTACAGTAGCTACCAAGCTGAGACCTCTTTCGTGGTTGCATATTGTCTACGAACATGACTAATAACGATGGTGATAGTTGGATCACACTGATGAACACTGCAATGAGACCGGTGAACAAAGCCAACACTGTATGTTTGAAGCGGAAAGGCATGCAATACTCGATCCAAGCTGCTGATCGAACACTACGACATTCTATGAAACGTCACCAACACGTCAGTGAAAACAGTACATGGACTTGAATAAGTCGATCTGAATTTCCGCAGCAATGCATGTAGTTATGCGGCCACGTCAAACCAGTCTTTATGGTGTAACAAAACCTGCTGAGGAGCGCATAACTGTACGAGTGTTTCAACAGTCTGATAGCATCTCGTGAAAAAAAACGCGCAAAGGTTATATTCAAGATAAGTTGAAGACAAGCGTGAAAATTAAGCCACACAAATGAATCAGACAACCTGCTGTCAGCAGGGAGAGTTGGAACTATTTGGCCAAGATATCTGTTTCTATGCGTCTTAGGTATTTAGGCATTATGTTGTTAAAGTCTACATTTATTTTTTCACACATTTGGAGGCGCAAAGTATTTTTTCTCAGCGTTCGAATTGGCCTATAGCCGATCCGAAGGAGGGAACTTAGAGACGGTCGTTCATTTATGTCTGATTGGCATGATAGTGCCTCACACTACTACTTGCTGGGATTGTTTAGTAGACCTTCAGCGCTTCCTTGGTTACTTTGCAGCACTCAAATCTGTGTAGTCAGCAACTTTGTTTTTCCTTCGGTACAGTTTTTCAGCTGTCGCGTTTTTTATCTTTCGTATCTGCTTACTGGTAATTTGGGTCCCAGCTGATAAGAATTCATATTCGAGTGACAGTGTGTTGCTGGTACGTTGCTTGTACCATGATGTGTACGGTTATTGACAGAAGTTGTCAATTTGTTCTGCAGCATCCGTAATAGTTACAACAACTTAAAGCACTGCGTCATCAGCTTCAGTCAGGTGTGAATCGCACATACCCTGCGGCTGAATTTGGCCTCTTATCATCAACTAGATGGGATGCACCTAACTATTCTGTTTCACATGTGGTTTATCAGTAAACTTGCAGTCGCGGTGACAATTATATCGGCAAAACGGGTTTATTTTGTGTCAAAGAATGGTCGAACACCATCCAAATTGATTGATTCACTTTGCTGAGCGAAAGAACAGCCAAGTAAACAACGGGACGTGAAACCCAGTGTCATCCATTGCGAAGCACATATTGGAGAAAGGTCACAACGTCGACCCCATCAGGTCGTTCACTCCGTTGCTACGGTATCTAAACCCCAAAATTCTGGGAATCAGTGAAGCTGTGTTGTTGAAACAAAGACAGCCAGTGTTATGTGCGCGAAAATTGACGGTTCACATCGTCTACTTCTCATAGTAGTGGTCTTCCAAATCAAAATTCATTCTGTTCAGCTATTGTTGACATGCGCAATTGTTCTGTAATATGTTTGTATTTAATATACGGCTGATGAGATAAATCGAAATGTCAGTATTCCACCACTTTTCTCTTTTTACTGTTTTGGTAAACAGCAGCTTGGTCTAATTTCAGAGGTTTGTATTGTTTTGCCAATTTTCGTAATCTTCCGACGTTATTATGACATGTTCTCGCAGATTTCTGTAACCAAGAGCGTTCCTAGTTAGTCCGTTGTTTGTTGCGAAAGCTGAAAATTGATCAGCCTAAAAACACAGCCTAGTCCATCCGAATTCCAGCACTGTCTAAAGTTCAAGGAAACTGCTCACACATAGTTAATTATTAGGTACACTGGCACCAGTCATCAGCATCCGCCACCAACGACGCAGTGCCGCTAAAAGAAAACAAACGGTGATTCTGTCACGTATGTAGGTATTGTTAACCTTGAACGTGAAGGCCATAACGTATGATTTGCCATGGGTGTACAGATATTTGTTTTTCACCAGAGATTCATAATCTGTGACGGTGGCATACTTTTAAACGCGTGTGTAAACCGAGATTAGGTAACAGCCATACATCAATCTACAACTTAACACAGCTGAGTATAAGTTGCCCATCACGTTCAACCACAACACTGCGACGATGCATCGATCATGCTGCTACAAACCACAGAATGGATATGGATCAGACCATCCTACTCCACAAAACCAGTACTCCAATGTTACCAGGCAGAATCCGCCTGAACGCTAACCTTGTGGCAAATAGGCTTTTGCTCACTGTTCTGTCCCCAAACCACTACAGTAGAGTACATAATGAGGTGATCGGTGAAGACCAGCGTTACTTACCTAAACATTCGGGCAGTTAAGATTTATCCGTTCATCATCATCATATTAGCAATGAGTCTGATCAAAAGGTGCTGTGGCTCGGACGACCGCTCACCTCAACAGTCACGTGGAATATCCTAGAAGAAAAGGTTACTAAGAAGGTTGAGAATTAATAAAGAAGA
>LUCH01001769.1:84219-98616 GCA_013368495.1 Paragonimus heterotremus
CGCGGTCAGTAGTGCGACAAACAATCCTATCAGTGAGACTGATTTTCGTCTGACTGCCCCCTTTTGGCCTGTCTGACAAGGTTGCACCTAGAAGGACCGGAGTCCTAGTCAGCATAGCCCGCCGGATCGAAACAGTTCATAATGTGGTGGACTATCAGGCAGGAAGTGCGAGCATTCCAACTCTCGGCGGAATACCTAAACACAGGGGAGAGTTGCGTTCAAAAACCCACAATGAGCGGTTGGAGGACGGCGTGGGCGACCGGATGAGTCGTCGCTCGACCGGATCGGACCAACGGGCGAAGCGTGGCAACCAAAATAGGATGGATGACCAAATTGAAGACATGATTATTCAAACACTCGCAGGAATATCTCGACACGGCTGTGGAGTGCGATCAAAGCCCACAGTGGATAGACGGAGGACAACACGAGCGACCGGACAAGCCATCGCTCAACGAAATCGGATCAACGAACGAGGAGTGTCAGGCGGAAAACCCCCGGATAGAAGGCGCCGATCACACACGTAAACCGGGCCGAAGTGCACACGACGCGTCAGAGGAAACATGGGGGGGTTGTGGGCTGGAATGCTGACTCATAAACTCGAGCGCGCGTGTAGCATATGAACTAGCGAGTTCGACAATAAAGATTGTGCTTTACTGGACGTCTTTTCGCTACCATAAGCTCGACGATCTCGTCATCGTAGCAGTTTAGGTAGTACTTTATCCGATCGACCTCCTAGAAACCAGTGAATTGTTGATTGTTTAACAGAGGTCTTAGTTCATCTGATTTGTTGTTCTCGCATTCGTTTTTTCTCTCAGCTCTCAGATAACAAACTTAGGAAGTTGAAAATCAAATGTAAGGCAATTATGAAAACCATCTTTACTGAGTGGTTCACTCACTGAAAAATATAAAGGATTTCAGCAGGACTGATTAGAACCGCACGGAAACGAATGTGTAGAAAATCATGAGATGCGATTGTGGGGCAGAAAGCCAGCAAGTTGAAATACGATGGGAATAACACATCGACCTTTTGAATGAAGTGATTGTTTTGACGGTTGAACGTCTTTCGGAATTTTGCAGCTTGGAGTGTTGAAATTTAAGAGAATGTAACTTACTAAATAAAATGCTTGGAGACTGACCTGCAACATGAAGTAATGCCTCCTCTTCCAATTCCATGCGCTAATGTTGCTGTCAGTGTTGTACAGAAAATTACGGTGAACAGATAACACTAACGAATGAGATGGTACTACAAGAGCGCTTCTTATTCCGCGGGACTGTGGAACGTTGGAGTAACTGAATGTTATATCACTACCAGTTGCCGGCCACATTTGAGATGAATTTCAGGCTCGTGGGAAATTTATTTTGCTATTGGTTACCGATCACCATGTTTTAATAAGAGCTGGAGGTTAGACATTACATCAGACAACATTGTGATTTCTCATAAATCTTAATTCTGAACACTGGGGTAAAAAGATAACTCGTAACGTTTCAGGCAGTTTGCTCAACCTGACAGCAGGTGTTGTATATATTGCGTCCTTACTGAAAAGCGGTCATAAGAAGCTTTCTACCAGTCAGATGGTAAGCTCAACCTTCTTGAATATAATTAGATGGGGAACTTGGGTTAAGTTAGTTCAACTCGCAACAATATCTGCAATCGTTCCTGTGAGCCGCTCTTGCTTTATTTCACATTCTGAAAAATGAAGTTTACTGGGCAGTTACGGAAATTTAATGTGAAATCGTTCACCACGGAGCCTGATATTCGTAATACGTACAACCTAATTTACTCATTCAATCTAGGTTAGAATCTGTGTTCCTTCTTGACTGTTCGGTAACACAATTATTTTACTAATGCGCCAAGAGCTGCAGAGGTAGGAAACTTCCAGAACCATTACACAAACAAATCAGTAATCGGCGGTTATCTATGTTTTGGTGGTCAAGAAGCAAACGACTGTAGTTGTGCTGACAAAAGTACTGACTTCGCCGCACCCCCAGAAATATACTGTTATTCACTGGAAACCTTATAAATAGGAAATATTTTGTTTATTTAGATCTGATCGATGATTATCTTCAACTCATTGTTGACAAGTTGTAGAACAAGTCATGAACAGTCAGTTTGTATGGTGGGCCGCTCCACTGCAACCGTTTAACACCTGGTATTAAGACAACCCCGGTAACCATTCAGCAAACAATGGACTCTGTTACTTGGCATTCCAGATGCATTAATAGCTTACCGGTTATATGTAAGGCTTCAGAAGAACCATTCGACAGACTGCATTCAGTGCCGTAGAAAACAGTGTCAGCTGTTCAGCTTACACGCAGACAAGATTCAGTCTATTCTCCCTGCAGTCAACTATGTAATACATATGATCAATCAATATTATGGACGTCTTAATTCTGCTAACACGAGGACAGTTCCGATTAGGTTTCACTTCCATCCTTTTTTCTGTGTAAAGTGAGTCTTTACTGCTCCTTCGTATCTGCAAGGGACGAGATCTAAGCTTTAATCAATCAACCTTGGACGACGGATACTGTTCATCACTAGCCACAACTGTGCCAAAAGTTATCTCACTAGGTCAGCTCACTGCAAATTTCCTGTCCGCTTCTCACTCAATTCAGTCTTACTCTGTCAAATTTAATTGCAGCAGATGCATCAAGTTAGGATGCGGATGTTATCAATAGTTACGGTCTTATTGACGACTTTGAAAATTATCACAAACAGGTAGTAAACACCCACAGTTCCGGAAAATGTATGGTATGGGAAAAGAAAAACTGGATCATAAAGAAATTCGATAACTTGGCTCAAATTCGACATTTACCACTGACTTCTATTTTCAGCTGAAACAAAAGATGAATCAATTTTCCTGCACTATGAGTTGAAGCTCCTCTATCATCTTATCTTAGAGTTTGATTAAATAGATTCCATTCTGCAGTTGGTAAACCTATAAACTATTTCCAGTGGAAATTTTATTGCATTTGGCATTACAGTCGAGAACGACTACACCAGGTTGGCACCAGTGCCGGTTGTCTTCAAACAGACTAGGTTAGTTGACAAACATGACAAAGCATTTCATTGTGGCCCTTTTCACAGCTAAGAATAATACTTACTCCTGAGTCAATCGTAGAGTTCTAGTTCAAAAATACAACATCCAGCAGTGCCAGCTCATTTTACGTTTATTCATTTCCTCGTTCATTCCATTCGCCCAGTGTTGCGTTTGGCAGGAACAGGGCATGAACACTACCCGACTTGGTTGAAGACACGACAACAAAGTAGACTCTCCAGAGCAATTTCGGTCTACCTGATCGACTGCGATTAAGGAGTCAATTTGGGTAAATCTTTTAAGCCGATTCATCATGTAACACTTATCCGCATTAGGTGTGTTATATCTGACCTGAAGATGATGCACTGTGAACGAATCTATTAACCGTATTTCAACTTTTCTTGAAACTCAGTATACGGGTAATACTTTATTCACAGGTAATATCAGCCATGCAACTGAGACTCAGTGGAGTCGATAGAACATTGCAGCTGACATGAATGCTCGAAAGAAATGTGCATTAACTCATACAACCTCAGGATCGTAATATCTACATTTCCTGTGGCAGGATATATGTCTGAAGTTCGCCCAATGACAACATCAACAACGAAACCGGTCATGTGTTTCTTGTGAATTTGGATCAGTAAACGCACATTAATGATACCGCTTTACGATGTGACTTCACTAGCTGTTGCAGTAGGTACGAAGATCACAACTACTGCAGAATTGTACCAGCTGTTACTGCAGCATGCATCAACACCGCTTATCAACTATGACCAACTAAAATCCCTTAATCGTCATTCCAGGGACACTTCACAATGCTGTTATAACCGATTTTCAAGCAGCCCAATGTGGATTGGTCACATGTAGTCATTTACACGAAGTTTTATTTGCAGACTGAGAAGCGGTACTGATATAGAGGAAGTGGTTAATAATCATTTTCGTAACGATTTTCATGATAATTATCCCACCTCAATCGTGGTTGTGTTCAAATTGCCCCTGATACCGTCTAAACATCCATATGGCGAACTATATGTGTGTTCCCAATGTGATCAGTGCTCATGCTAAGTAGCCCGACGTTTTCATGGTGAAATGATCAGCGACGGTCAAGTTCATTTCAGCGATTCCACAGCTGTTCTGTTAGTTTGGGTTTTCTGATATTTCTCCGCTCAAAAACGGTAAGTTAAGTCTCCGCAGTTCTAATTGGTTTCATCATGAACAACATAAAAATATCTGTTCTCCTCCCAATCATCCTTATTTTGACGACCGAACTGTACATAAGGTTGATGCGCTTAAATGCACACTTATTAGTTGAGACTGGGAAGAAACGACCGAGTATGTTATTCAAAGATTCCTATTCATTCATTACATAAAAAGAACCTAGATATTAAGGAGGGTTCATTACCATCTATAACAGCGTTTGGAAGACCAATGCATAGTACGTTTGGTACACTCTTATCCAACGTACCAGAAAACTCTACAAACAATTGTCAGATAGAAGAAATATTCAACCGCCGGTGGGGTGTAAATGTTTGGAGGTTTATTGTTAGATGCTCGGTACTTATTCAAGATCACATGCGAAAACATCCATACTAATCGGTTGAGGTAGCCTGTAACCAGGGTTCCAAATATAGTTTCACTACCCTATTGGATGGTAAACAGTGGATACAGTACACAAACGAAATAAGGTCACAGGAGTGAAATGCCAGAAAATACGTTCTCATCAAAATTTTCTGTAAGCTAGTCAGTATGTCTCGGCACACTTACACCTTACCATTGACAGTTGCACTTGGCCCAGTCAATATGCAATAGCTCGCCAAAGAATTGTGCAATTCAGCCGGTGGTCCAATAGGACGAGGACCCCGGACCATTTCAGATGAATCAAAAGTTTTAGTTTACCAGCGCCATTTTCTTCTTTCAGAAACGAGAGTTTTACTCAATGCTTTGTGGAAAAATAAATTACTCTGGGTAACGAAATACTCCGAGTATCTTATGAGCCTGAATGTTCAAAGTACTAGTGGCGTTCTTTGATCGCAATGATGGCTTATTCATTGCGTTTTTAGTGGAGCACGGTAATTTGGTTCAGTCACCAAACCAGACGAATTTACTAGAGCGTATGTGTTTGAGTGTATACGTTTGATGATGGAGCATGGATTTTATTTTGTCAGGTTAGGAATACAAAATAAACGTCAGACATGGTGAACAACCGAATACGTATTCTTGTCGGGGACTTTAATTTTCACAACTTTATCATCTGCTTGTCGATCATTTGTTTACGGTCGACTACTTCCAGCAAACTGTTGTGTGTAATTTTGTGTTAGAGCTCTGCACTCACCTTGCCGATAAGATTCATGCGTTATCCTGAACTCCACTGAATTTCCCCCGCGTTGGATAAAACTGGGACTTTTTAGAGCGAGTATATGCGTTCACTGAATGGAACTGATCACATAGTAATCAGAGGAAAAGACGGTAGGTTCTTTTTTTTAGTTCAACGTACTAATCTGTTGAAAACGTTGTATGTCGACAATCAGATAATTCGGAGTTTTCACCACAATTCAGTAAACCACGACACGGCCTTCTTAGTACGGTTTGGTATTCAACTGATTTTTAAACACTAATATCGGTGTGCCGTTACCGAATGCTCCATTTTTACCATGCTGACTTCACTGACAACTAACTATACAGCTAAATGTTTTGTATGGATCAGGCAGTCAAGTACCGGTCAGTATGGGGTTGAACAAACATTTGGCCAGTCTAGTTACGAGTAACAACAATGTTGATACATGTTTTGACCGCCTTTTTCTTCGTTAAATTTGCAGAATCGATAACCGATAATTAATTGGGGCCTTATAAAACAAGCTGGCCTAACAAAAGTACAACAACATGCACACAAATATTTGTAGAAAACAAGCTGCATCTAAGTGGAAAACAAACTGATAATTTTCTCTCACGACAGAAAACACTTCAGAACATTGTCTTGATTGACATTCATGTTAACCTCAACTTGCTGAGCCGAATATCTGATTTCTTCGGCCATTTTGATGCAATGTTTCAATTCTGTTTTCTCTGGCTAAGTTGCGACCAGGATGTGATGTACGTGACTAATTTTGTCGGATAAGATCACGTTTGGTATGGCCTGAATTCAATGTAATTCAGTCGATGCCAACTAGATAAACTTTGCATTCTCAGTGGTGTACAAACCCAATAGCGGCAGACCCGGTAATCAAGCACAAGTAGGCATGAAATTTTTCACCTACAACTTGGTTTACAATTCCGTGATGTTATGTGAAACGAACTGCATACGTTTTACGGCCTAATACGTTTGCTACACACCGATGGGTCAGAAATAATTAAACCGAACATGTAGTCATCTGAGTGTCCCAAAATTTTATTGGTTAATATGAAAGTAATTTAACTGAGTCGATGTCTGTTATTTCACTCACACGCATCTCTAGAAGCAAACAGCATGATGGGCATAAATACCTAGGTTTATCAGACGATAGATCAACCAACAAGCCAGACCTTATTATTGTACCAGAGCACTGTTCTTTCTGCAACCGAATATTTTCGAATATCCCTCAAATGCCCTCCCTGGTACAGTGACGATGGTGGAGCCATCCATCGACTACGGATCAGGCCAACATGCACCTTGCAACGCGTCAGCGGAAGCGGTCGTTATGTTCGGCTCAACGAGCGCTGTAGCCCACTGGTATGGAAACCTGACATAACTGAACACATGAAGAGGCTGATGAAAAGTGATTCAGATTATCCCCCCCACCCAGTTCGGATGGATTTTGTCGCAAACGGGATGAGTGATACTCATGAATGAATATGGATGGCTGCACTGAGGACAAACTCAATGAGGATATCTGGCAAAATTCTTCAAAATAATAATATTCAGATGAGACAGGTACCGGGAAGCGGTGTGATGAAATGCCAACAAAGATAAGAACACAGACAACTGTTAGATAACCAGGTGCTCTATTATGACTGTTCCATTAGCAAAGGTTAGATGAATCAGATAGCTGTGTGAACCGCTATTGACTATCCTACCTGATAATTCGTGCAAGCTCCGTTATAAGGCTTGCGCAAAACTAGCTTAATTTATAGCCTCTTCTTGAATAGCCTTTATGTTAGGTAGATCAAGTTCCATCTGCATGGATCCAACTTACAGACACTTCATTAACCTAAAAGTAATTCCATTATTGATAATAGTTTAAAACTACAAGAGAAGGTTAAAAGTCTAGCGTAATTCCTACAGTTCACCAAAAAGACGTGTGAAATGTGTCAGCAATGAATTGTTCAAAGGAAGTTCACAAGCAAACAAGTGAGTTCATGAGTGAAATTTTCCAACAAAAATTTCCCATAAGATTGGAACTTTAGCCGACGCTTTTTGTTCACAAGGCAAACAGTTGACTTCAAAGCAAACTTAGCCACCTACTTTATATCATCCCTACCAACCGATAATGGAGTTTTACGTGTTTGTAGTGATGCATAGATTGTGTTCCACTACAGTTATTCGTTGGTATGAACCTGCAGTGATCCTCACTGTTTGATCGATTGTGGATAACAATCTGACCCACTGATAGGCTGTTACTGAAGAATACTACAAACAAGATGCCGAAGGACTTTTTGTGTTAGTAGTCATTGTAGGAACAATGCTTTACTACGAGACGGTAACATCTACCATCAATGTTTATAGTGTTGCTATAAGATTCACTGTATGTAAAGACCGTCGTTGCCTAAATGTCAGTTGAATGGGATGGTGATTAACCAGTGAAACTCCAGTATACTTTCTCGTTGCGAAAACATTCACACAGTCACTCCACTCACAGAGCAAGGATGTTGCATTCACAATGTGCATATCGACTAATCATCAGTAAACATGTAGGCATTCACTTATGCACAGGTGGACTATCACCATAAAAGTGAAACACAATCTTGCTTAGTATTACCGAAGTAAAAAAAACTGGGCTTGACCTCAGTAATGTTGACTGTAGGATATACTGAACTCGTGCCATAATGACTTCAGCAATTACTTCGGTTATGTGTTGTAAATTGACCATCAACAAAGTCCATTTGTACAGTACGTCCCAGTGGTATGAACCTGGCCACAAAATCCAGAGTCCGAACCAAAGGGCTTGCCATAATTAGCGTTCATACCATGGACGTATTTGACTTTCGAATATTTGAATTTTTCTATTCTCGCCGGCGCCCAAACCAAAGAACAGGCCTGATAACCGAGCCGGGTGGGAGAACGGGTCCAACACGCTGATCGAACCACAGCCATACAGTTTCGAATACTAAAATTGCGTTAATCACGTGACAGCGCGTTGCGTTACCCAGGCACGGTTTTTTGGGCAAATCGATACAGGTGAGGTGCTTCAACAACACAAAGTGCACAAAAACATTTTTGGACAAAATGACAATGCCACAACAATACAATTGCCGATGACAAATTAGCAAGTAAAAAACATCCATCTTTTAGATGGTTCATCAATGGTTCTTCACTTGATTTTCCCTGATTATTTCAATACGACACATGACTAACATGGTTTGGCCGTTTGTCTTTGCCATAATACTGTGTTCATCCCATTTATCTTCACATGTTACAGATCAACTGTTTAACAGGAAAAAGGCTTTACTAATGCTGTCACTTTGCATGGTAGAATGTCAAGCAACCATCGCAACAGTGTGGTTCAAAATGTTATCATTCAGCAATTTTATTGATCGATATCAGTCATAGATGACTGAACAATGTGCACAGTTGAAAAGAGGGTTAACAAAGCATTGCTGATTTGACCCATATTCGGTGAGGACTGGAACACATGGATGCAGTTGGCATGTACTATCAAAAGAGAAACGTCGTCCCGAAGAACAGTTGGAATTCAGTACCGAGAGACGAACAATTAATGTGCCCTAGAGCGAATGTGGTTTCTAACTGAGCAAACAACGATTTTAGATTGTTCTCTCGAAATGGTGCAAATGGTGCGGCTAGTGCATTGACCTGAGAGTCTGACAAAACGTAAGGTTGAGCATCCATTATTGCAGAATAGATAATGAATCGGATTAGAAACGAGTATATATGAAATATATAAAAATAATAACTCACTGTCATACAAAAGATACACTTGTGGAAAAAGACATTATTCGAGCAGGCTCACCAATTTCTAGTGAATCGAAGCAAAAATTCTGGAAGAAAATTGAGTATTACTCGGGCTCACCAGTTTATAGTGAACCGGAACAACAGTGATGAAAGAAAATCGTTTAGAAATCGGGCTCACCAATTTAGTGCACAACGCACTAAGTCCTTTCCTCAGGTATGAGTTTACCAGACGCGAAATAAGAAAGGCCGTTGAGAGGAACGACCGAATATTTATTGCACGAAATATACAGAGGGTCTCTTATTACGCTGGAAATGGCATCGACACGTAAATTAGCTAAAGAGACTAGAGACCGGCCGTCGACGAACGATTAAAACGGAAGTATCTGACACACGTGTGCGTTCGGGTTCGTGCCGCAGTTACATGGCATGCAGACAAACAATCGTACAATGTGCATCCTACGAACTTTTTAATAGCCAAGGTACAATATGCAACTGAGTTTTGGAACCTTTTTGCACATCATACCGCAGACAGACCAGTGAAATCTCTAGACCGCTACACCAACAGCAAGATCTAGAACTCGCGTTGTCCACTTCTGCTGTTTTGTAAATCAGGAACGTATTCTTTTATCCATCGCGACCAGAAAACGTCAGCTAAATGTTATACCTGTCTCCATCTTCTTGTTAACTTTGGGGTGGTCGTAGTGAGCACACTGCCTGATGGAATATGTCTCAGCATCAGTAGATAGTCATGGCGCCTGGGGTAGGAAGGAGTTAAATAACCACAAATTCGGTGTAACCGGGCAATTTCCCGTGGCAACGTACTCCACGAACTGGGCAGTGAGAAGCAGTGGAACCAACTGACACTGCCTAGGGTGGTGAACACCTGAGTCTTTTTCTTCAGTCTTTGATCTTTTAGCTCACCAGAAAAGTCCTCAAGTCGTGTCGTCCACGCAACTGGATCTTTCTACAGAAGTTCTGATCTATTAAACCATACTGCTGTCTTTTGGTCTTTCTGGTGCATGCATTGAAAGTTCAGCTTTGCAGAGTTACGTTTGATGTCTACATACCGCTAGTCGTCCTGACTAGAGAGGTCATGTACATAGGACAGTCGACTGACTACAAATGTTCCAACTCGATTAGAGGTATTGCGTATAAATCGAAGAACAATTATTGAGTTCGTCCATAATGTCACTGATTTAACTTCCTTCAGTAGCTCTCTTTCGATGTAGTTGGTCAGCTTGACAGCGTGGACAACCACTGTCAGCTCCATCCCAGGTATACTCACAACGTGTATGGAACCTCTCCTTGACCTTCCAAACACCAAGTAGCAGTAGACAAATCCGTCCGTATCCACTAATCTAGTGTATATGGCTGCTCCAGAAAAGCCGTGTTACTCCATCTGATATGGCCCTTCCAAAGTTCGCGGCCTAATACAACGGGGAATTCGTAATTCGGTCAGCCCAGCTAGGCCATGTAGCCAATCATTCCAAGCAACAGTTTCTTTCGAAGCTAGTTCTCCGTCCCAATCAGCCTTCTTCTTGGATAATTCTTGCAAAAGGCGTTTAGCGGTCAGAAAGACTGGAGCGACCAAACCGGGAGGGTCCAACAGTGAAGCCACGTAGGACAAAACAGTCCACCGAGTAGCCTGATCTTGTGAGCCACGTATATTATCATTTTGGTTATCCCAAACGACTCAGGGGACCTTCTGTACTTCCGTCTGCTGCCGGTCCAGGTTTACCGTGACAGAAATGAGGTCTTCTGCTGGTATATCAGTGACAGCACCTTTCACACTGCTATAAATTTTGGTAAAACGGAAGCCAACTTTGAGTAAGATTGACTTTAGCAACAGGGCCACCGCTTACATATCCTTCTCAGTCGACACGCTCATCAGACAGTCATCCACGTAGAAGGCTCTTGGTAGCAGCTCCGCCGTAAGCTGTCTTTCGGATTTACGGTTGGCTTTTATCGCATGCTTCAAAGCAAGACTTGCGCACCTTAATGAAGAAGTAACACCAAAGGGGTGCACCGTCATTCTGTATGCCGTAGGGCTTTGAAGTAGATCGCCTTTAGACCACCATAGGAACCTTAGTCTATCTCAACCATTAGGAGACACCTTGACTTGGTGAAACATGGCTTTAATATCAGCTACAAATGCTTACGGAGGCTCACGAAACCAAAGAAGCACACCACAAAGGTTGTTTACCAAGTCTTTTCCAGTAAGCAGGTGAGAGTTCAAAAAGATACCCTGATATTTGGCACCGCTATCAAAAACTACCCTAAACTTGGTGAGTTTCTTAGACTTTATTATCAGCTAATCCTGGTTGGTTGCCACGTGTTCTAAGTCTCCAGATGTGAACACTGGATGATGCGGTAGGTACCAGGCAGCGGATCGCCTTTTGGCTCCTTCAGACACCGGAACTAGTTCAGCTTGTCCACTAGAGATGTACTGTTCCATCGTTGACAAACAAAACTGATACAGCACTTGTCACGCATAAGACGTCTTTTCAAGCCGTGAAGTCTGTGACATGTGAGCTCTTTGTTGTTTAGCAAACTCGGCCGGCCAATCCTCCAAGGTAAGGCTATCTGATAGTGACTATCAACGAAAGCCAGGGACCTTCTGATATACTCAACTGCACCGCGACCTTCAACAGACATGGCGCGTTGGATACATTGGTTTTCATTGGAATAAAAAATAAACATCCCATCTAGTTGAAGTGGCACTGATGCATCACTAAACAAGTAGTATACTGAAGATTCGGTTGGGCTGGTACTACCTTCCGTCTGTGTTGTCCCTAGCAACATCCAACCCAGAGGTCCGCGTACAGCGTACGGGTCTTTATCTTGGCCAAACTTCTGATCCATGGTCCAGTGAGCCATCGGCACATCACATCCAATCAGCACAGAGACCGTTGCTCCAGGTATCACAGGTAACGACACATCACTTAAATGGGGCCAGGTTTGCAGCTGTTCGTTCGTGGGTACGAAACTAGGCAACTTAGGAAGAGATTGCACAAACCAGGCTCGATTAACCGTAAGGCTTTCATTTGCATCCAAGCTTTCTATATCAGGGGATACAACACTGACCTGGACTTTGGTGTCAGCAGTTAATGTCTTCAAGGTGATCTTACTGAGCTGACCTTTGACACCTACTCCTTCAAGCTTGTTACAACCTTGCTTAACAACACAGCACTGGGGCTCAGCAGGACTAATTGAGGACTGGGTTAGTAAGTTCAGGAGAGGTTTTCTTGCCGAATGGTTTGATATTACATTGTCTGCCTGTTCGTTCAGTCTTTTTACGCTCTCCGCATACTCCATTGGGTATTGATCCGTCTTGTCCTCCCAGGACAGTTGCATTTCTAGACGCTGAATACGAATTCGAGCTAATTTCAGCTCAAGTCTATCGGCAAATATGATCATTGAATTGTATTTGTTCAAAACTTCGTTCTGTAACTCAATTACAGACATATTTCTTTCAGATATTGATCAACTGTAGAATCTGTCAGGATTCACTGTCATACGCAGTCTATCGGAACGGTTATAAGCCTCTTGATTCAGGGTAGAACAAGATGGAATGTTGGAGGTTTACTTGGATAAAATTGGTTAACAAAGTGAACTCTGTGCATGGAATTTAGCCGTCGGCAAATGTCACCCAATAACACGGTAGCGTAAACAGTTCATTGCGGCGTTTGATCAACGTATAACGATGCAATCGGTTTGTGATTAGGTGGAACCATCGGGTAATCATCTCAATGGATAGGTGACAGTGTGTACATCATCCAAGCCTTAGCAGGATTGTCTTCTAGGAGGTATTGACAAAACATTCCACAATGTGGTCTTGGCAACTCTACGATTTTTCTTTGACAGAAGAGGAAAAATGAAATCAGGTCATAGTGAGTTGCTTTCACAGAGCATCTGTAGCTTTTGGAACACGCAGTATGGTGTGAAATTAGTTGCTGTCATAACATTTATAAGAATCGAGCGCATTGAAGGTGTGTTTTCGTGCCATTGTAAAACCATTTCGAAGTGTGTGTAAGCACCCTGTTCGATAGGCATCTTATGGTTCTTCCGCCGTAAACAGACAGATAAAATTTCAAGGGAACACCAATTAATTAGTGTTAATGGTATAGTTGCTGTGTCTGTTCTGGAGTCGATCGGCAACCCGAACATTAGTCATGGGCAAATGCGGGTATGATTGCAATTGATACTTTGGTTGTACTTAATGCGAGGTTATTCGTGCAGTGGTCAGTTTGGTTACCTCATCAGAGTCTAGCCGAAACTTATCAATAATATAGCTAATGTTTTACCTTGACGAACCCTAATAAAAACGAAACTGTAGTTCGATATCTCTTTCCGAAAAAGGCTGACTAAGCAATCTATGGAACAGACGAACCTGTAAGCGGTGGTAGGTGGCATTTAATTTACATCAGCCGAAATTTCGAACAACTGCTTATTAGACGTAGGTAGTCAAATATAACTTGGGCTAGTTAGACTTAAGGTGTGACGCAAAAACCTGGTCGATATGGTAACCCGTGCATTAGAGCAAACTTATCAGTTGTGCTGGGCATTCGGCGACCGAAAGCCCTTTTCAATATATTCGTCCCTGCACAATAGATGGGAAAAAAGACTTTTTCTCCATCGTCCTGACGACTTCGCGGCTAGTTTCAGACCGTAAATTTCATGTGGGAATCTTTGGCAATATCCCCTTCGACTAATTGTTCCTGTCCTGTAATGTGTCCGACGTTCAGTTACTTTTTGCTGTGGTCTATAAGAAAGCCACCAGGTTTCTGTTTTACTCCACTGAAGCAAAACTGTGAACAAGCATACAATGTCTGACCAATTATTATTCCTATTCATGGACCATCAGACAGATCCACACACTCCAAGATACAACTGTACTTTTAACAGGGCTAACTTTCCGTTCTCTTCTGGATTGATGGTTGGTTTATTGTTAGAAGTCCTACAAATGAAGTCAGCCGGTAAGAGTAGGGTAGTATCGTCGGTTCCGGTCAGACAGAGTAGGCTGTCTACTCAGCACTTGTAGTTAAAGCGAATATTGACGGCATGAAGTAGTTAGTTATTTGAACTTTTCTCAACATTCGGTTCTTGGAGCAGTGCGTTGACTGGTTAGAATTTCCGAAACAGTATTGATCAATCCTTAAGCGAAATCGCATCAACATTTCGGACAATTCGTTGCAGCATCAGGCTTTAAGCGAGAAGGACACAAAGACCAGCAGAGCAATTAATTTGAAAACGAAACAG
>LUCH01001770.1:14099-47508 GCA_013368495.1 Paragonimus heterotremus
GCTGAATTGCAGTTGGTACTCACAACTAGGAGTATCGCTCAATTTATTCATAATCGTAACCTACCGAAATGTTCTGTCTTGCATATGATCTATCAGTTAATTTGCAGTTACAGTGACGTCTATATAGGCAGAACAGATCGGTGCCTACGACAAAGAATGGCTGAACATAGGTCTAAGTGGTTGGTGAGCGCCATGACGCAACTGGCAATGGCAACAGAACGTGTGAGACGAAATCCGACCTCATCCGTAACAAAGCACATTATGGAAACAGGTCACGTAGTTGACCCCGCCAATTCGTTTCAAGTGTCGTTGCGTAATCGCAATCGGTAGTTGCTTGCCTTCTCTGAAGCACTGTTAATCAATACTCACCATCCGGTCCTTTATGTGCATAAACTGTTGGCTCACGCAGTTTTTTGCCCTGGGACTGATGACAGTCCTTGTCTGACGTAAACCCAGTCGTTGACTGTTTCTGCTGTTATTGCTATACGCACATCGTATGTATTCCAATATTTTACGTTCGTGACTGAAGAGAATAAACAAAATGTTAACATCTCGCGACATATGTCTTCTGTCGTTATTGGTGAATCTGATTAGATGAGAAAACTCGCCGAATACTTTTAACGACAAGCATTCATGGATAACGGACGTTCAATGCAATTTCAGCATTATCCAGATTGACGTTTTATTCATTCATAGCAGTTATTTATTTTCGAACGCCTGTTTTTTTCTCAACCGTTGGCCTACTGCCGTTTTGTTGTTGACCTCTGTGGTGCGTGCATGAATCAAAATGATTGAAATCAGATGATGAACACGCATGGACTACTCGTTTCTTATTGTCGCATGCCGCAACTTGCGTCGATTCGGCTGGGTCTCGGCTGCACCATGCGTCACCTGTCACGTTTTTGGACTTAGATTAAAGACAGACCCGATAAGGAAACCGGACTTGGACAGATTAATCAGTCATATTGATTTTTACAAAGTTGTTGGATTAATGTAATTTTTCACTCTCGTTTCCGATCACTTGTCAGGTCTACTCGTTTTTTTTTGTTTGATTTCAAGAACAATACTGAATACAGAACAACTAGGAGATAGCCTTCTAGTCAAGTGATTATCACTTCTTGATGCTCATTAGACTTTCTAGCTACAAAACTGTGTGTATATTAGAATATCGATGTGTATGTAACATTCTTGCAGACAACACCCTTTGCCCTGTCGAACTAGACAGAATGATGATTTTCAGAGATCGCATGAGAGAGGCGGAGCTCTTCTTGCATGGTCCACACTCTCGGTAAGTCTTTACAACATCAAAGAAGTGGTAAACATGGTTTGTAACACACTGCCCACTCCTTTAGAAGCGCACTCTTTCAGTATTCCATTGATAACACGAATCAATCAGTCATATTGGTCATGATAAGTTTCAAAGAGCTTCATCGGGGTTCTCCAGTACCATTCTCTCACCCTCTGTGCATATGTGAGTCTAGACGTACCTCACTTACGCTGGAAGAAGTAGTTATCCAGCAAGCTTGATTACACTACGTTTTCAGCTACTCGGTCAACATCAGCAACAACGGCCCTGGGAGTAGCCGGATATGTATGCTCCCAAACCAACCGAAGTCCACGAGACTAGAGTAAACACTATTTCGTCGAGTCACGGTGTGAACAGTCAACAGAACTGACATTCTACAATTCAATGCTACCTTACAAGATTATAGTTGAAACATTAATCACATTTAAAGGCAGTGTGGACACAAAAATCCGATTAATATTACGCATTTTCTGCCTGCGAACATTTAGAACGCCAAATTTATCTACCGGCCACTGTGTATCACTCAAATTCACAATGGCACCAGAACGTAAGCTCTCATTATTTCCTTAACATAGTTCGTAAAATGCCAACTCGATTTACGCTTGGCTAAATATATCAGAATGAGAAATCAGAAGGAAAATACTTCCCACTACGGTTAACGTGTTGAAAACGACAATCTCATCATATGCAATGATATCTGTATCAATGACACGTAGTGGGATATTTGGTTGATAACAGTTGAACACAACTCATATCTGGTGATAGGTTTTAGTCTCAGTTAGTCTCTTAGGAAAATGGAAATTTTCATGTGAACCCGGCATCTGACTGACTGATTGAAAAACATATCAACCTATCAACACACAATTTATGCTTACCTACAAGATTCGGCGTATTGCAACCTTTGTACCAAATCAGACATTCACTCACATGCTAGGACCAGTTTAACGATCATTCTTTCTTATCAGTCACTCTTAGCTCTCTTTGACCAAAAGCAGTCTCGAAGAGAAACTTGTTGTATCTCATAAGAATATGTTAAAGGCTAACCAATTGAAAATTTAACACTGGGTTGGTTACTTGTTGCGCTTCATCTAGACGAGTCGTTAATTCTTCATAAAATATAATAGAAGATAAGGTTGCGCCTAAAGAGAGGAAGATATCTAACGGATGGGAGTGGGAACCACAAGCCATATAAAATTGATTGCTTCAACAAACACTTCAGAGAACACAGGCTAAAGTTTCAAGGCTGAATTCCGCTTCTTCCTGAATCCCCCGAGCGATCCGTCATGTCACACGTGTTCACACCACAGATGTACAAATATTGTTTGTTGCAGAGGCAATCGAAATCTGACTGTTACTCCCCTAACTGCACGCACGGAAGTATTGTGTTTAAATGTTCAAATTATGAACGTTTGTCGTCACTGTCTATACTTATTAAACATGCCTGCCA
Source organism: Paragonimus heterotremus (assembly GCA_013368495.1). Lineage (NCBI taxonomy): Eukaryota > Metazoa > Platyhelminthes > Trematoda > Plagiorchiida > Troglotrematidae > Paragonimus > Paragonimus heterotremus. Next base: position 16,853 of record LUCH01001770.1, read on the forward strand.
TTCTAATTGGGATATTCTTTCTCATATAGATTGAACATCACCCACAATTACTTGCAACTGTCGCTTTCCCATAAACTTTCCAGTCGGCCCCTTTCAAAACAGAAGAGTTAGACTCGAGTTCCGCTTTCATCAGAGCTCGCCGATAGTGCATATCTTTACCACTGCCAGGACTAGAACTCCGGTCACGCTTTTCTAGTTCCGGCAGTGGCAAGGATATGCACTACTGACAAGCTCTAATTAGAGCGAAACTCGAGTTTGGTGCTTATTTTGAATGGGTTTAACTGGAAAGTCTACGGGAATGTGACAGCTGCGATCAATTGTAGGTGATGTTCAATCTATATGAAAACTGAAATCCCCTACTACTCATCAGTAATACTCTTTCTCGTTGTATACGTCTGCTTCTACAGATCATAATGCCAAATTTGCTCGCCGAACTGTTTTTCAACAACATTCCGCTCAACTGAGAGCTGTGGGGATTACAAATTAGTCACTGTGGTCTCCGTATGACTTCAGTTACTCAATCTGCCCGCATAAGTTCGGTCGCATTTTGCCAAATTCTGAGAGACAGTCTTACTTCTCACTGGTGCATAGGATTACCAATACTGAATTAGGTTACTAACTAAGAGGCAGTAGTATAAATACAACTAGTATTTTTTGATAATATTCGTCAGCAGCAAACCGTATTGTAAACTAGCATTATCACATCCCATACGGGATTACGGAGAGTTTACTACATTTTACATATAAGAAGATTTGAGGAGGGATGGTTAAGTCTGTCCGGTGGATTTGAACTGTGGTGGAAACACTTCATGGATTCCGTTAGACCTTGTTGTGTATTCGATCAGAGTATATTGGCGAGTTCCGACAGAAGAGAATACCGTGTCGGGCATTATTGTTTTTAATAAGGGCGGACTGAAAATCCGTATGATTATTAGGCTTAAGGTCGGTTGTAATTGGCGTCCAAACGATATTAGCCTAATCACTATGTAAGTAGGTAATCACTCTTTGAACACAGCAAATAGTGTCGTGATCTAATGAGCGACGTTAATCTCTTGACCATAACCGTTTGTGGACAGCTACCGTTGTAACAATAAAGGACTATTATGTGGTATATTGGTAGCATGTGTATTCTAATTAGCGGTCAAATAAAAACAAGTGAGGGTCAATTTATCCATCATGGAAAGACAAGTGGTACGGCAAAGGTGAGCTTCCTTTAACTGAGAGGTCAATGAAACAATACTATGTGATGCAGACGTAACTGTATGCGTAGTTGGTCCACAAAATTACATAAATATCTTATAAGTGTTCAACCGGACATTGAACTTTTACTAGGAAAGTTGGGAAACTTGACCAGACGTACTGTATTAGTGGGGTCACAAGTGGTGCAGAGCAAGCTACCTGGGGTGAGTGTTATGTGCAGACATCCTTCGACTCCGGTCACTGTGAGATGCTAATCCGAAATAGATGCCCCAACCATATACGGTTGACCGTGTGTACACGATTTCAGTGCATGTTTCATAGATTTCTTGTTCGTGAGTAACGTTCTGGACTTTCTGTATTTGAAATAAAAGTGGACTGAATACTCTCGTAACCTATCTTTGTAAACTGATTGGTGCCAAGTGACCAAAAGATATTTGGAAGCAATTTCACCTCCTATCTTTGATCATCGAACTACGATAGTGTTCCCACTATTGTATGTCTATGTAGAGTATTATTGTATGTCTATTAAATGCCAGTATCTGTTACTAATTGATGCTATTATTGATGGTACCGATAACGCAAGGAAGAGGATAAGATACCATTACACGTTAGCCAAATCAAGTTTGCTAAACGGAAACCGTTAACGCGAGTGGAATAAGTATATGCTTACCTCCTAATGTCAACTATAGGGCGCACCCACTTGAAAAGCCCTGTCCTCCCCAATGACTACGGGTCATATGAATCCGGTAGCCAAGTTAACGCGCAGGTCAACGTTGCGCTATGTTGGCCCTCATCTATGGTTGCCTTCGCAGAGCAACCAAGAATTTCGGTTGACCACCTTTTGAGATCACCGGAGTCGATCGCTTTATGCATGGATGCTATGCAATTGAGGCACTGGAGTTATCTGTATCACTTTCGCATGTGAATGGAGCTAGCGAAAAAGGTTTGTAGACCACAGTTAGCATTGATACTACTCCACTTTTCTATTCCCTATAGTATTCCTTGTAGTATTTCATGTAGTATTATAATTTATGTCGTATAATGGTTATACCCATCGTGAATTCAACCGTACAATGGTGAAAGTCGATGTCCTTCGTAGGTGCACACAGGTTCTGTGAAAGTCGCATCCTCCAGCCGCCCCGAAGCGCAGCATTACGTTTAGTTGCACTTGTTTTGGTCTTCCTTCAATTCACTAAGTACTCCAATGAGTGGGCAGATAACCGGACAGTTGGATATCATGCATGTTTGGTCACATAAATGTCCATACTAGGGAGAGTGGTACTAAGGTGTTTTTATCCTGCATTCTGTCCCAAAACTTATAAACGGCGACCAGTCCTCACAGCTCGAACCGGGATCAACGTTGCATTATTTGAAAGTAACCTTGCTAAAAGTTCTAACAAAAGGTGAGCCATTATCGATTGACTGAAATTACTGGGACTAAATCCGCCATGCTCTGATTTCCTCAAACTGATCACAACGTGAACAGACCTGGAACACAGTCGAGAATGTGAATATATCGATCTACGGGTCGCCATAATGGCTAGTGAAGCGGTGCCTGGAAACCTTGTGTTCGGCAGTAAACGTGCAGACCGTTCGCTACAAAAATGGTTGATGCTTGAATGAAAACAGACGACCTGACGCAGGGTACATCGCTATAGTAGATTGCTCCCGTAGTCAAACCGAAGGTCTAAGTGTTTGGGGACTGAGTAACTCGTTTTCTCACAGTTCTAACCAGAGCGAAGAGGCGACTTTAGAAAAAGAATCTCGAGAATACGCTTGGTTAAGTTTCCGGTGTACCTGGATCGCAGGTGTGTTTCTACTGTACGAGGGACTATCACTCGTCTAAGTGGAATATGATCGAAGCAAAGCCATGGATTTATATCGTGAACTGCCGTGAAACTCTGTTGCGAACCACTGGAAAATGAACACTGACCTAAATCGTAATTGTTCACGTGGATTTTGAAAATTGTGTGTCGAATATACGATTTGTATCGTTCTCCACAAGCGCGGTTTTTACTACAAAGTCTTTTTTACGAGAGATTTGTCGCAAAAAGAAATTATTATGCATTGTAAAGAAGATTGTATGACCACATTTATGGTATCATTTAAGGTAAGACATGAAGTAAACTGTTTAAACTAAGCTCCGAAGAAAGCACGATCCATGTCCGCAAGCTTTGAAAACCGTAACCCGTGGAAGACCTGCCTCCCGTCTCTCACCTTGTGTCGCACAGATCGTTCACATTCAATTTTGGTTTTTATAAATATGTATATCTGCTACCGCATAAGCGTGTTAGACGTCGCTGCTGTTAGGACAAGCAAATCATATATATATATATATATATATATATATATATATATATATATATATATAGTGTGTCGCACTGTTAATGGACAGTTCAAACTGGCAAAGCGTATTATCCTACTTGTTTCCCACTAGAATCACGTTCCTTGATAATCTATTCCATACACCCAGTTGGCGTGAGTGTTAGTCAACTTTTGTATCCCATACTTGTCTTATACGATCATTCGCATTAACAAGTTTTTCCGAAATTAGTTTCTTCGGGAGCAGAAACAGTAGCAATAAACTTAAAAAGAAACTTAGTGATCTGTCGCTATTGAATATTTTAATACTGGAAGTGTTCATTTACACCATGAATACTTCAGCGAGCGATCTTTGTGTCGGTGAAGTCAAGTAAGCTCTGCTAGTTACCTTGGTTACTCTGAGCTTCTGCTCCCTATCCAGGCTGCAAGGTATGTTTACCTCTCTATTCGTCATTACACAAATTCTCCCGAATAAAAATGTGCGAAAATCAAATGGATTCACTCGTTACTAAGCCAACTATAGTCCTTCTATTTGTCAGGTAACATGACACTTCGGAATAGAGGACCATCTTTGTTACCTAGTAAATACGGTCCGGGTGATCGTTATCTGACAGCATTCAAATTTGAAACACTCAGTTGCCTTGGTTCAGTTTACCAATAAAAAAAGAAGTCATATATCACGAAATGTTAACAGATCGTTTATTTTTATCGCTAGCAAACGTAAAACAGGTTTCCACATGGCATGCGGGTAGCAAAAACAGAGAAGGTCAACCTTTAAGTTTTCCAAGAAATGAGCAAACGTTATCAGTTCCAAGGCAGACAAACTATCTAAGTCAACAGCATATACATAAATACGGCCGAAGGAGGGGATATTAGTAAGCATTGTTTTGGAAAACACGGATAATCATGAGTTTCTACTACGCACTAACACGTCAAACGAGTTGGCTAGGTCAACAACTTGACCCATTTCCATAATGTGCTTAAACGTCTCTACCAAGTCGTTGTTCAGTGTAAGGTAGACATAGCATTTCGGGTGGCTGACAGCAGTCTTATAGAACAATCGTCCGTTACTCATCGTCACTATGTATCTTCATCGATAGCAAGTGTCCTTCAGCGGCTAGCCCTGCCGACCAGACCAGCAGCCCTAAAAGTGAATTACAAATGAATTGAAATCCGACTGTTACAACAGTGTAGTCAGTTGTCAAATTAGAGGCTCAGATAAATTACACGGAATAACAACAAAACAAGTTACCAGGTTCTTCCCGTTAAACGTAGAGGATGCCACGTTCAGTCCAGATCAACAACACAATCTCATGCATGAATAAATTTGGCGATTTCATTAGATGTTTATGACACGCTGCATTGACAAACAAATGATTGTTTCACACCAAGATAAGTGATTAGTTTTGATAATGCTTCACATATTTTTCTCCCAAAAAAAACAGGATGAAAACAAAATAACAGACTACTAATGATGAGTTAAATGACAGTTGCATTACATCAAAATCGAAAGGCATGCCTGATGACATAACTCCATTGATGCTCTTCTTTTTCCTCTTCTTCTTTTCCTATTCAGTTCGATTGCGTAGTTCAGAGTTGGAATCTATCTCGAATTCATTACTCTGATTTTGTTGCTGACTTTTGCGAGACTTTTGTCTGGACGCCTGAATGCGTCTTTTTTGTAGTTTCAAATTACGCATCAGCTGCTTCGCATCACGACCGACTGTGGTCAGATCAAGCAGTAGAATAAATCCCAAGAAAATGAAAGTCAAAATGAACATGACCGATGAAATTTGTTTCGCTGATTTGGCCTCTTCTTTCTCACCATGGAATCGTCCGTCACTCTGAGACGGTATCTTCTGTGTCTTTTCTGTAATCGGAAAAAGTAATCAGTAAACAAGGAGTAATTTTATATGGGATGCGGATTTTCCAAACAGCCATTCTCGATGAATCGGATCAGAGGTTTTCCTCTAAATATAAAACATATATAAATGCTACCACAACCTTTCATACGTACAGACACCTGATCCATTGTGACACATGTGGAGGACATACCAACGGGCTCATCGTTGACTACGTTCACTATATTAACTCTGGGCCAATGCTTTACGAAGCACGTGTCAAGTGCTTACCACCCAACAGATTGCTCACAAAAATAACGGACTTGGCAACCTTCCTAGAGTGAACCTGATGGCGTAATAAATAGATGATTCCGTCTGTCCCATGTAACCAAGTGAGCATAGTGTTCTAGCGTGGGTAATGGGCAATATGAGAAACACAGTAAGCTTATTTTTCCCCAAAATTTCTGAAACGTCTTCCGCTTCATTATCGTAAGATAATTTGACTTCAAGTTAACCACGGTTTATTTGAATAAAGTCGGAGCTGTTACGTAAAATCCGTGTTCGAGCAACATTTCATCCGTTCTCATCATTTACGTGCACAAAATTGTAATTGAATGGATAAATAAATGAATGTGAACAGGCAAAACGGTAACTTGTATGCATGCAGTCCTATATCCATTCGGTACGTGAATGTACGTGAATGATAAGAACGAACGAAATGTTGATCAAGCATACACATTACGTAATAACTTTGGGTTTATTCAGTTTCGTATCTGTCAGGCGGCACACTATACCAGTGCAGATGAACTGACCTTACCACGTGGCACTCTCAACAAAACACACTCATGCTGAAGAACAGTTTGTGAAAAGTACAAAAATGTGTACAGATGTTTAATGCTGAGAAAAAGTGTCTACCTTGCTGTTACGTAAGTAATTACAAATAAAATAAAACTGCATATAACTACTTAACTTGTGGTTGAGAATAAAATAACTCAAAACACCTCCCGATTGAAGAACACCAGATACGCATGCCATTATCTGCAGTCATTCTAACCTCTAGGTTTCTTTTCGGTTAGAATCAAAACTATTGACTTACGAAGGCAGGAAGATCCAAACAACAGCACTGACTAAAACTTAAAAGGCAAACTACCGAAAGCTTCTTTTCGAAAATGTTGCTATTTTGAACCAAGTAGTTTCCAAGATGGACGCGATTTTCTTCCCAGTGTGGTGTCAGGCAATTGCCGTCGTAAGTTGCCAAAGAACGATCTGTTCATATTCTACTGTTTAAGCTTACAACTAGTAGAACAGAGAGCTGAGACTTTCCAGTTACTCGTCACGACGGGCTTTTGTGTGAAGAGAGGCATCAATTACCGGAGAACAGTTAAATCCGTGAGTCATTTGCCTTAATAGTTAATGGTTACAACATCCATTTTCCCGTGAGAGTGAGCAAGTCCTCTTAGGCCATGAAGATTGCAATCTAGGACATCAAACTTTTCAGGCAGACAGTTTAGAAAAAGGAAATTAAAGTCTCCAATTGCTATGTAAACTGCTGTGTGTAGAGTAAATCAGTTTAACTCTTCACGTTCCTCTTTTTTTCCGGTATCCGTTACTGATAATCACATCATTATAAATGTATAGCTTATGAATATAACAGCTTATTTCCTACGACAGATGTGACGTGCTTACCCTGTTGTGCATATTTTCAGCGATAAAGAACATGTTAACACTAGTTAACCCGAGATGGCGGCACCGTACAGCACACAGAAGAGAGCGAATCACAAGGTAAACAACCTAGGAGAGTAAACTCATGTACATTGTGGTTATAGGACTCGTAGGAAATTTACAGCCAATAGGGGGCTGAGAATGTTTATATATATCCGAATTTGTGTTGCACGGTTTAAAAAGAAAAGACTTATCGGAAGATGGTTTCGGTTTCAGAGAACCAGCAAGAGGAAGACTACAAAACAGAAGATCACAAAACATCAGTAGGAATAGAAACCGAGTCGCTATCTATAAAGCATACAACAGTTGCACTACAGCATGTTACAGAAGACAGATGGCTAGCATCAACAATTAGAGGTCGAGAGTATCTTGATTTTACAAGAATTATGTTGTTGATTAAGTTGTTTGAATACTCAGTTCGGTGTCCCGGATAAGCGCGTCAGCAACCAGTGACACAGTTACGATAAGCTCTGATAGGTTGTTCCAGATTGGGCACACTGACAGCAAAAGAATGTTCTCTGCACTAAGCACCAGTGTACGTGGTGGATTTTGAAGTTATTGAGCAATTTTTTGTGTTGCAATCAAGTCTGCCGTGACATACCGGTGGCAAACCGGACGCTACCCTAGGTTTCGTAACTTATCTGCTTAGATCACCCAGTAACTTCTCAGTTTCGGGCACAGATTGAAGAGAGAGCAGATGATCTGGTATGGAACCTTGTGACAAATCATTGACAGACCATTCAGAGAAACCGCCGTTCATTTTGGCACAAGGGTGGAAATCGTGGAAGTAATCGGTGAGACAAAAGACTAAATGGTCTACTCGGTAAGAAGCCTTTGAGAAGTCTAGGAAAACCACACCACGCCTTCATCAATCTTCTTTGTCCAATCGCCCTGGCAACAAGTAAATTGGTAACACGTGAGAATCCCATTCAATATTCATATCAACCCTCAAGCAACAGTGCAAGTCGAAAGGAATGCTTACGCAACCGGTCGTTACACAAGCTGTTCATAAACTTTGAGGCAACCGGTAAAAATGCAATCAGACGATAATTAGCGAACCCAATGCGATCACCGTCTCTAAACATGGTTAAGAGGGTGTGCATATTTCAGGCTGTGGAAAGCTTACCTCAACAGAGGAATTGATTAAAATGCTCACAAAGTGGTCTTGACAAATTTATACTACTGGAGGTGAAATGAGATCAGAATCTGGAGACTTATTTTCATAAAACTTCTATACTTTTTTGAACACACTTTTTGGTGTTCTCTTGACAGCGGTAGTGTTCTTATTAGGTGTATACAGTGACTCCATGAAGGTAAAAACGAATACACTCAGACATTGGTTATCAAGACTGTTGGCGGCGCAACTGGCGGATTGTAGGACAGCTTTCGGTGACTTAAACGACACATACGGAACGGTATTATGACGTGTACCAACTACTTATCAGATCATTTTAAAAATGTTTGCACTGTTGTTCACACCTACGCGCACAGTTGAAGCAAAGCGACTGGTTAGTTAATGGTTACAGAATTTCTAGAACATTGTTTTGAACAATATGAGTTAATGTATGTCATTGTATATTCTCGTTGATGTTGAGTTAAAAGCAGTGACTTTCAAGTATCACCAGGAGGAGTGACGGTCATTCTTACGAACCAATTTGAATGGGTTTATTTTCACTACAAAGATCGCAACGTCTTTGATATTGCATACTGATTCGATTGGTTGTGGTGAGGAGTATAAGATAACGTTTGGGATAGCTGCCAGTAGAGGTTGTATGCGTATCGCGGAACGGCGAGTGAAAAGGAGGCCGTATTCAAACAACTATTTGTGTAGAGTATGTCAAAATTACATGACGGCCATTGGCGTTTTCAAAATGTAATTAGTTAGTAAAAGTCATTTTTTCCATTGTTGCTGGAAATTTATGTGAATTCGGTACATAGCTACTGAAGAAATGGCCGGATACAACATTCTCTACTTTAAGTACAAAGATGATCTTAGTAACAGTAGGTTTTATTGATATATGTGTAAGGCCCAAAAATATGTTAATTTGATAGTCCCAAAACGCAGATCATGTAAGCGCCATGTGAATCGATGAAGGAAGGTTTGTGCCTTTGCATATTATGGATATGATGGGTCACCTGGAACACTCCTTTCGGAGAAACCGTCACCATTAAAGCGATGATTACCATGCAAATAGTCACTAGAAGTCCCATATGTGGGCAGAGGGTTTGTGAACGATGTGACTCCATTACTACATTGAGAGCACGAGATTCCACGAAGCACAATTCATAAGGTCCTTCTTATCAACCGTTTAGTACTGGTTCGATTATATATTTGACCCTTATGTTATACGGTGTCGGTATGTAGGAATATTGACACACTCAACCAACTGCCTGAATAAGAGGTCGTTGACAATTCTTCTCAACTTAATAACAAGCTTCCGATAATGTGGAATGACCCTTCAGCATATCTACTGACGTTATACAGAGAATATTACAAGGGTTTTCGACTAAATTTTACCAGCTTATGTCGAAGTCCAGTTACCTGGTGTGACCTAAATTAACGAATCCATAAAGGTCACCAAAAGGGATTTTCTTCTTAACTGCAAGGCAATCCCTGTGGAAGATATATCCTATCGGGATAACTATCATCCTCGAACCTAGATAAAAACGTGGGGAAACTAAGATATTGCAGTCCTAAGGTCCAGCGTCACAAGCAATTTCTGTGACTGAGTTTTCTGTGGACGGTGTACTGAGGAGAAAGGAGCACACTGTAATGCTCGTCAGTATTCGGGTGGAGGCACGCCTTCATGCATTGAAGTAACTGGGAGGAAATACATGAAGGGACACCGGAGTTTACTGTACCAGAAAATGATGTTTTCCATACACAAAATTGGCATTAGCAACTGTGGAGAATGAGGCGTGGATTTTTGAAGTGAGATGAATGTCTACGGCTGCCCACTTAAACGATTATTGATAAAACTCGCCGTACCTTGGGACAATGTTGTATTTTATTTGAATTTGTCGAAATACGTCAATTTTCGGTTAGTTAATTGATTAAACGAATCGTCGGAAGAATTACACCAAGTGGCGAATAAAGCACAGTTTCTTTGTCTTCTGGGTTTATTAATGAAGAGGTTCCATTAACAACGCAAGTCTGATCAAGAAGCACGATTTCCGTTGTCATTTTGTATTATATTACTATCTGTTGGTTAGTAAGCGTATCGTGTTATTCGTGCGTGAATCAATGTCCGAAAGAGGAACAAGATATCTGTCAACAGCTTTGCAATTCAAGGTAATTTTTTCAGGTTAGTAACATGGTATAGAGAGAATTGTTTGTTTCGCATAAAGAACCATCTTTTATACAGGATAACTTATAAGTGTACCAAGATGAACTCGATAATTAGCCATTCTATATACTGCTGACATGTTTCTAAAACTTGCCAAACAGCCGGTTTAACAATATCAGATATATACCTCTGATAAACTGAACCACATCTGAAACATTCTCTGCTCAAATACTTCTCACGTGCACGTCTGTTTCACCGTCCGCCGTCGTTTTCGAGTTGCACTAAAGTTATGAGTTAAAAATACGAATGGCATAAGGATTGTTTGCTCAGAAAACCAGCACAGGATGTATGTGCTTCAACGTCACTTCAAACACAAACAGTTTTGCACATAACTAATCCCGGTAAACCACAGCCACAAGTGCCAAGTTCACGTAAGGAAACCATCATTAATTACTGGAGTTCACTCCAGTGTTCCTACTTGTATTACCCCTTGGATACTTCATTACGTAAATATGTGCTCCCGTCCGATTGCTGACGAGTAGTACAATGTGATCGTTCATACTCATTAACCTGGATCACTTCGCCAATTACCTACTCTTGAGTAAGGACTGATTTGGCGATTGCATTCAGTTTCACGTTCAAAAAAGGTTCTCAATTCTTTCGGCAAATTTTGTGAGTCAGCTAGATTGGCAAAGAGTCTGGTATCTGAAATAAATCAAAATGATTTATATATTCCTCCAAATCTGTCGTATTAACAATACACTAAGCCAATATGTCTTACAGGATGGATCATAAAAATGTACTGGGCCAGCAATATGCAATATTATTGACATATGAGTATACTAAATATGACTACACCCACGATCATTCATACGTTTCACATATGGACATTCGCGATATCACCTGCATGAGCCGACTGTGGCGTTCAAGTCACAGGGTTTCAAACAGTCACCATAAACAATGATGAGGAGAAGTCGTTTGGCTCAATGAACTTAACTGATCTCATTGATGGCCACCAGGTGTGAATTTGAACTCATTTCGCTTGGTCATATGGTTTCGGCCACGTTCCAGTTGTTGTTGTTGGTCAATCTATTTCTGTGCACTCACATTCAATCATTCCAAGGTATGGTGAGTTATTACAAGACTTTGTGCCCTATGTGCTTGGTATCTGTGCTCAGAAAAAGTAGTTACTGACTAACGACTTTCGGTAATTGTGGTCAGAGGTCTGTCAATTTTCATCCGTAATTATCAAGCAAGTTTTGATATGTGATTTACACTTAGCCTACTACAATCGAAAATTAGAAATAACAGGTGTCAAATTACAGTGCAGAAGTTATCCAGCATGGATTCCCAACGGTTCGCAGCAATCAGTCTTTCAGGCTTCACTCATACAGTTAGACTAAAAAAAATTACAGCCAAGTAGGTAATGTATTACTGATAAGTAGTGTGGCTGGTTTGATAATTTAGATTCAGACGAGTGATAAAAATGGAAAGCTCAAGATTACTAAGCACATTCATGGCCACTACAATAATGGTCATTAATACAGTTCCATTGCCTGCTGGTGGAATTCAGCGTGAACATTTTTGGAGATCTTGCTTGGCAGTCAGACCGTTTGATCATTTGACAGATTCCGTGTGACAGTGGGTAGGGTAAGTAACTGAGTCTACTTATGAAGTTTCTAAGCTTCAGTTGTGACTTAGTAACCCAGTTGGCAGAGCCCGTGTTGTTGTATCTGTCAGTAATTCGAATCTAATCAAAGCCCAGATTTTTCGCAGTTAGGTCTATTCCAAATTCCCAAGTGTCTCATGCTTAATTTACAGCTAGAATTGCCGTACAATGCAGCGAGAACGAAAGATTGTTTTACACATAGACCATAATCCTCTTCTTTTAACTTGTGATGCAAGAAGGGTGACCATGTTCATGCCGTCAGTCGATTACAGCAATGGGTATTATGTTACTGAGATACAATTTTACATTCCACTTGAAGAAAACCTCGAGTTCTGGGTTTACAGATACTTTATCTGGTCACATAGCAGAGTAGGCAGACATAAAACCAGATGAAGACACTAATTTCTTAAATAATAGTGGATGGAGATGTCCACAGAATCTTTCCAGCTTCAGTCCGCAGTTTTCCAGTGACTTCCAAAACGTTGAGAGAGACGACAGGTAAGACGCTGTATTACATTGATTAATGCTGTGCTGCTGGAATGGATCAGCTAATTGATTCAGTAGATGAAAAATGGAAATCAATTTCCAGCAGTAAAAATGTACTCGCTATAATCAACTGACAGGTGGTGTGTGGTGTGATAATTCCAGTAGTTTCATACCAATGCTTAATAAGGCATTTATACTCGAGACATTTTGATGTCAGTCGTGTGGAGTCGGTGGCTAGCAGTTATATCTGTTGGCCATGAGTTGACAGCCAAATCGGACGGTCGGTTTGAACCAGCAAAACTTGTGCAATGGCTGCCAGAATGCTTGTTAATCCGAAACTACACTCATGACATAAGACTGATAAGTTATGACTCCGGATTCACCTTGACTTTGTAGGCTAGTTGTATGTAATAGCACTTGTATTAATAGTCGATGCATACTCTACGTACACTTTAATAATGCTGTCTAATCTCCCACGGTTATTCTCTCAATTTAGTGTCCCAGAGATTGTAGTGATAGTTAATGAATCACAGTTCAGTTGAATAGCAGTTAGGTAATTTTTTTAAATCAGCAATGACATTCGTCACTTGCTTACTACGGTTTATCATCCTCCGTTTGTCGACTAAATAGAAAATTCCGTGAACACGCTTAAGAGGGTTTTACAGAAATTGAAAGCAGCAGATAAGGTAGTGTAAATAAGTAAAAAAATTTTAGGTGCCTACCATTCAGTAAATGGTCTAGCGACATTGAAATAGCAGTCACCAGCTGGAACATCTCTGGGACGACAGATAAAGATGCTGCTTAATACAGTAATATAGCAGTGAATTTAACAAATAAACTTGTAGCTCCACAGCCTTCGCGAAAAACTTCCTAAATATATCCGACTTGGAGTAACAGTTTGTATAAGGAATATACCCCCTACGGAAAAAGTTTGGTAATTATGCATTTTTGTCAATTGAGGATAACTTTGTTTACGAAGTTAGCGCTTAAAAGTTCATTTGGACATGCGGTGTCGACTTTTTCAAACCACATGTTAGTCAGGCAAACAGTACCAATAGCTAAACAACCAGCTGTTGACTGACATACTGTTCAACATATTCTGATTAATATATATACTCAGTGAATAGCCCCATCCACCTCACACATCTAAGGATCTCGCGGACCTGATCGTGGTCGCTGTCCAATCAGTCGTTTCAGATGTTAACCGCTGGAAGAATCCGTACGATACCCGATTGACTTTGGTTCAACAGAAGATGTTAGGGAGGCGAGTTCCAGCTGCTGCGGATCCTCAACATACCTATGTTTAGTCATCTCTTATTGCACTCGGCTAGCCTCACTAGCCTTTGGTAGTCAAGCCACAATGGAACAGCACGTACTTGTTTTCTAACTGGTTGGTTTTAGATCTGGTCACATCTGTGGTTAACATAACATGGTAGTCATGGTCTGACATTCGGTTGTATGGTAGTCCTAAAATTCTTCACTCGGATCAAAGATCCAGAGCCCAAACCAGCTTACAAGAGTTCCAACTGATAGGATTACACAAGGAATAGGCTTCCTAAACGAATTTGATTAGCGAACAGCCCAGCCACCTTGCTGTAACTACACAGGCATACTAACTAACGCGGGATGTATGCGAATTTTAGGTTAAATCGCTCAACCCCATTGTCTTATCACAGGCCACAGTCGATTGCACCTGGCTGTTGAACAACTTTGCAGCTACGTAGTCTTGCTCGTATAAAACTTGACGTGTTTGAGCATGCTATTTCTGTCGCTAGGTCAAATACATCCAAAGTCCTTATTTTCGGCAATAAGATCTCATTGAAAAGACTTCCATGCATTTGAAAGGCAACACAGAGCTTGAGAATCAGCATACATCAGTGACTACAAATGGACGGACTGAACACACGAGTAAACCAGCATGAAGACTCTTTTTTAATCAAAGAACGGATAATACAAATCTACATGTATGAACGAAGCAGCTTTCCAAAGAACCAAAGACTAGCAACTTCCTCATTGATAGTGAAACATGCCATGCTGATGTTATCATAGAAGCCTTCAAATGTGCCTCCCGTAAACTCGTTCGGACGTCACATTTGTTCCCAAGCGCCAAAGTGTGGGACGATCGGGATAACTCGTGTACACTCTCGTGATTCATACTCACGAACCAAGCGCTTGAGGGATTATTACATCCAAGAATTAAAGTAACCATGCCCACAAACTCACAAGCACATATCACTACATTAGCAGTGGCTTTGTGCGACGGGGAAAACTAACGCACAAACAATGCATACACATCGCATTGACTAAGTGGGATTCATTGAATTCTCCGTTTAATGCCACTGGTCCGGTCAGTCAAGGAATTAGCAAGACTACAATGCGGCAGCTAGTGATATTTCATACAGTGACTAATTACAAATTAGACAAAACGGCTATTTGGGAAACAATTCGATCACCAATTTAACGCTATTATTATATTTAGAAGAGTCCCAATTGCGGAAAATCTGGACTTCGACTGGATTCGAACCAGCGACAGAAACAACATGCCGAAACGCTTAGCTATTATTATAGTTTAGTATTATTATCCTAAACTTTAAGAAGGTGACGAATTGGTTGAGATGGCGGACTGACCAGGTGGTTAGTCAACCGGAAGTCATTGTAATCGTCAGAACGATTAAAAGTATGTCACACAAACTGGCTACTTGTCACGTTCTATGGTAGGGATCATGTGTTCTGTTTCACAACATTCAAGTTGAACCTCTGGCGCTCGTAGCCATACACAACTTAAACAGGCAATGGTATCAACCACAGAGTTTAAGTGATCTTGAAGCATATTTAATTTTACGTGATAAGATCTTCATATTCTGTTATGTAATTCGTTCGTTTAATGTAATTTTGGCTATATCATTTTTTGTGTAGTAGTGCAGTGAAGATGAGCGACCGTATTGTACTACTCATACAGCGGCTATTCAATAGTAGGACCAGAGCATATATTTTGACATCGTACAAGCCGCAGGAAAGAGGCAGGAAGGAACGTCAGACTGCAGTATCGCCCATAATGGTCCCTGCTAATTAAAGGAACTGAGCATTGACGTCCGTGGCAGCCGAGACGGTCTGGAGCCGAATACCGTGTGCAAATGAGTGGTTTTGTTTCTGGTCTTGCTTAAACGTTTAACCCATGTGTTGCTGTATCGAATAAACAACCCTTGTGCCACCCACGTTCCTGGATCACAACCGTAGTTAATAAAAAAAAGCTTAGTCCGGTTTGCAGAAGTCGTATTGAAGTTCTCACAGGAACCTCATCAGTCCGTACAATTACAGGAACAACTGAACTCAGGCTGAACAGGTGAGGAGACACATGAGTTGCTGGATCAGCTCAATTGGCACACATATGTGTACATGGAAAGATAACGACTTTACTGTTTAACCTTCTTCCAAATGATCATTACATAGCCAACTGTCTGTTGGATACAGCCATACATGGTGTGTTGATGACTCACACATTTACATAGGAGTATGTAAGAATAGAATGAAGCTGGATACTAGGCAGATCGCATTATATTTTTGTATTGCCCTGTGTGTTCTATGTGTGTCTTTCAGATCTTGAAGAAAGTCGGTGTTTTCCACTCACATCAAACGACGTATTCGAGTTTCAGAGTTAATAGAAATATCCATGGCTTAAGCAAGAGGCTTATTAGCCTCATAATCGATGTTAAGTATTCAGGCATGCCATCCGTTCCACTAGCTTGCATCGGTTGTTTCCCATTCTCGAACAACAGCATTGGGTGATGGTGAAATGATGTGTGTGTGTGTGTGTGTGTGTGTGTGTGTGTGTGTGTGAAGGCGGAAACGTGACCATTCAAGGCTCTCCGAAGGAACTAACACACCGGCAGATTTCGAATGTAGTTCGACACTCATCACCTAACGATAACACATATCCACATATAAGCTGCGGGTGATCGTGGTTAGATTAATTGCAAGCCATACAAGCCCCAGGTCTATACCAAGACTCATTTGCATTGACCTGTTCCTCCTTTTGTACATATGTGATTTTAAGTTTTAAGGGAGTTTTGGCTGGAAAATAGTGTTATCACAAAGATGGTTATCAGTAGATAGAACAAACTTGAAGAGTGGATAAAAAGCTGGAGAGAAATGAACAACCTACCAATACATCCGACCAACTGTGGAACCCATCTACCTAAGTTACCACACGTCATATTCAAATAAGCATTTTGTTCCACTGTCTCGTATCCGTCTTGACAATAGAAGCGAAGTTCTGCTTGCAGTGCGTACGGCAAACCTTCATGTTTGGTCACATTCTTCCAATCACTGGTGCCATTTTTGATCGAAAAATTGGATAACATGTGATGTTCTGGTTTCACCATGGCATTCTCGTACAAACACGTGGTGGCTGACAGAGAAACAAAAAAGAGCAGAGTTTTGGCACGTGTCTGTTTAAAACACTGAGTTCCCTTTATCCAGTTCACCAATAACGACAGAAGACAAATATCGCGAGATATTAACATTCCGTTTAATCTATTTCGTCACGAACGTAAAACAGTAGAATATATAGGACATGCGGATAGCTTCACAAGACATAAAGTGAGCAGATTGGTACATTCACAGCTTGCCATACGTAAGTGTTGTAGCCAAAATTTCATTTTGAGAGAGAAAGTAAGGCTGTGAGCAAAGACAGATACAGTGGACGAGGGCGAATGCCACTCAAGAAGGTTCGGCAGGAAAAAATAATTTTTGTTATTTTCCAGGGAAACGGTGACAGTGCTGCTAGCAATGACGGTGGCGATGGTTGAAACGATATACATACAGAATATGACGCTTAAACTTCCACAGTTTTGTTGGGGGATCCAAATGATAAATACCATGTTGAACAGGTGAATACAAAAGGATACTTAACAGTACTACAGAGATGGTTAAAATTTGAAAATCATAAAACTGTGGAACAAATCATTATTTTCAGCAAGTAACTTCAGCTCAATCCAGAAGATATAGGCTATCCACTAATAAGATTCTATGGTTGTTGTATTACTAACGAAAAAACCATTTATAGTGGGATATTAATGATGTAGTGTAGCAAGACGAACAAGTGGACGAAAGAACTGCCTATTATTGCTCTCAGGAATGACCAGCGATTCATACGGTACAGACCAAACAATCCCGAGGCAGACTGTGTACCACCAATATGCAGGCGCAAGCAGACTGAGAGTCAACTGTCCAAGTAAGAGGCTCTCATGATTTGGTACAATCAGACACACCAGTAGAGAGGCTGTGGGTTCCTTTGCACGACGTCAACGGTGACCAACATATAAATGCATGTCACATAAGCGCATTTACCTTCTGTGAACAGACATATAAGCCACAATAGCGCTATAACATTTGTTACACACATTAACTATTGGTTTCAGGAGTGAGCGTTACAGTGACCAGTTACATAAAAGTTAACATGGAATGAGTAATGAGCAATTTTGTAGATTCCCGCAGGTTGACAATAAACGTGACAAATTGCAGACTATTTCATGGGGAAGAAACATTTACACAACAAATCGGTTATACAAAATAAAGTCTACTTAACATCTCCGTTGGATAACAAACATCAGGAAAAGTTATGAATTATCTTCAAATGGATGATAAAATCCAAACTAGCGAGTTTTTATACAAAATGGTTTACCTATATAAATTTAATTTAACGGTGACCACTTCCATACAGAACGTCACCTACAATTGATCGCATTCCCACAGACTTTCCAGTCAGCCCCTATCAAAAACAACCACAATCGAAAGTGGTTGAGTGTTCACATGATAATACGGTAGTGCCCAATGTGAAGTCAGTGGAGCAGTGGTCAACACGGCTGCCTCATGAAAGCTTGGCTGTCGGAGTTCTGGTCTCGCCAGCGGCAAGGATATGAACTACTGACGGGCTCTAACAAGAGCAAAACTCGAGACCAACGGTTCTTTTCGAAAGAGGCCGACTGGAAAGTTTGTGGGAATGCGACAGCTGCGATCAGTTGTGGTTAAAGTTCAATCTGTATGAAAATCAAAACCCCCTACTACTCATCATAAACTATTTTACTAACCGTTTGAGTAATCCATTGATTTGACTTTAAAATGCTACTGTACAATTGCTTACTTCGTTGAGTATTATGGATTTAAATGATTATAACAGTGACAGTCATTTGATCGTTCTATCTGTCTCTTGCGTGCTATATCCGTTCAGTTGCAGATGTAATGGGATTTACGTAAGCATACCTAATAATCGCCTAAGTCTACGAATTGTTGATCCTATTCTGAAATGGTCATTGCCGGCAATGAAAAATTCGGAACTGTTTGAGGAAACAGTCACAAACACTTCCACTTAACTCCAGTGTCGAGTCCAGCTTAGCAACATTTGGTTCCACATTCTGTTGCTTAATCGTAACCGGAAACTGCTAGAGACCAATGAATCTATGCTAATCGAACAAAATTGGTCATTTTCGTGTACACAAAAGATGTTGACTTATTGCAGCACCCCTGTATGACGTTGATTGTCTCATTCACTGTGTAGGAAGAACTGTTCGATTGATTTGTTTACCTGTTTTTGTTATAAGAAACTTCATGTTGGCTTACCACTTGCAACAGATGAGGGTGAAGCCAGTTGTTAATACTTCTGTCTCAAAGAACCCAAGAAGGGAAGCTGAACGTTGTAAACGTTCCTTATATCACGAAAAATGACCCATATTATGTCAACTTACCTTCACACTGCGAAGGTATGGGAAGCACAGTCCCGGAGTAACCATAGTATTTGCCTTCTGTTTGTGAACCCTCCTTTAAACCACATTCGACCTCTTTTTCCACTGTCCGATCGGGGTACAGAAATCCTTCATTACAACGAATCGTGATCACATTCCCAAAGAAATTGTACTCATTGACTTGTTGTGGTCCGAACACCTTGTCTGTTTGGTAATTACGTGCACTGACCGCTTTTCCATGAATAGGTGTCATTTGTTTTAATTCGGCTTCACTGCAAGTGACAGCTATAGAACCGAACCGAAGAGGACGAACGGATTGAAATTACAAACGGGAATTTCATACATATATACGTATACATGCATACATATATACATATGAATACATAAGTACAAAACATGTAAACACATATAGCTAAGCAAAACAATGATATAAACTGGCTAACAAGAGAGATTTTTAGGCAGAGTTATGCGACATTGGTGTCAGCTAGGTAGGCCATATCAAGCAGAAAACAAATACGTTTACATTAAATTTCGACTAATAGGTGATATATTAGCTGGCACCTGACAGGTATAGTGTCTGTGGTGACGTTAGTCGTAGTTGACCATTCACCTGGAAAATCAAGTTTCACTGACACCATAAACGTTGCCCATCAATGTCACGTTCAAACCGTGCTCCTACACCTTTCGTTCACAGGTCGCATCCACTGAAGCATCCGGTCAACAGCGTGGATCCTGTGCATTTTTTCCCTACATCTATTTCTTCGCATATACCAGAATAAGCTTCAATTGAACACGTAAAACTACGCAATAGACCTCACACAGCCTCAGTACAGAGTGGATAATTAAAACAGTGACAACGCCCGACTCAAATCTCTGTACCAGTTGTGCATGAACATGTTAGTCTCCTTCCATCTCGATGTAAAAGCGGATACAGTGAGTGTTGTAGCTGCCTGGACCAATATGTTATAGATACTGTCCAGTCAGATATCTGCGCGTGTGAATGCTGTTTCATGTTCTTGTTTTCAATTTGAGCCTACTGGTGTACGTGACTATTGTCCGATCTTAGTCAAATGATTATAACATATGGGCTATTTTTCTAACTGCCTCTGGACTCAAGGGACACAACAAATCCCATTCCATACAGCCCTAGTGTGACGTTTTCAAATACACCAACGTAGTGCTGCTCCCAAATGATCGGTCTTTCACTTGTCAATGAGCCCATCCACTTTAATGTCATGCGTTATTTGTTGACAAAACTTTATAGTCCCGATTGTTACAGGTTAATTATAAACATCTTTATTAACATACCTTTTGATATTAAGGAATAAAATATTGGCGCCTAACACTTGCATTCCTCTGGCTTTGTACAATAGCATGATGTCCCCTACTATTAACAGAGAATGTTGTGTTGTAAAGCTGCGTGTCCATTCCAACTTTGTGGTTACACACAAAACAGAGGGCACTTGTTTCTACAACCTGCTTATAGGAGTAATTCTCCATTTGTTGCTATGAAGTTCGTTATATTGACAACATTATCAGACGCTTATCTGAGCAGGTCCATGAACATTATCTAGCCTGGCTGAGTGGTGGACAGACGAAGTTACTTGACAACACCTGGTGGATACTGTTCATTCTGTTACTGTGATTTGTAGGTTTCGTCCTATCTACTTTGTAATGAGTATACAGTCGATGGAGGTGAGAAGCGAAGCCAATGAATGTTTTTTTTTACACATCCTTGGTTAGTGCCCAGCTCACCAAAGGTACCCAGACATAAAAGCCAAGTGGTGTTCTGATTGGTATTCGGCAGTGGTTTGTTTGACTTCAGTGGATCGCCTTTTCTGTGTGTCCCATTTACAATCGACTCGTAAACTCGTGATCTGAGCGTAATATATGAAATCTGATTAGTTTCTTCGTCATATTTTGTTTTTCATAGTGGAACTTTGATACCAACATTATGTATAAGAATAGTGTCATTAAAACAAGCGTTGATAATTGGGCTAAAATAATCTTTGAAAACTCAAAGAAACATTCACAATAGGCGGGCCTCAAAAGTTCGTATAGGACAAATCAGATATCTGACATATGATATGAAGCTGACAAAACTTTCGGTTCCCAAAAGTCAGGGAGCGGAAATTTGCTGTCTACTTTGAGAATGTGAAACTAGCGTTGTTTTGGCCACAACATCACAGTTTGATCACTTTGTATCGCACAATTGTTAAGTTAGACTCAATTTGACAAAGGTTGTAACGTTTGGAATAAGCAATGTGGTACTTTGAGGCCCAATAATCACAACATTACAAACAGTTCGAGTTAGAAAAGGGAAGTACTCGAAAGCACAAATTTGCTAGGTGTCATTAGTTTACGGCCTTATACATTTTTTAATCAGGGTTTAACAAGAATAGCGTAAAGTGACCAATGACCGAACTGCTCGGATTCTGTGTTTTTTTTTCCGAATGAAGGATTGGACAAGTTCCTTGTACCTAGTATCCCAGGGTTCAAAGCTCATTTTGCTTTTACCAGAAGCCCCAAAATATTTGTATGAACACTTCAAGGAGAATGGGATCGGAAGATAAAAGACTAAAAAGTCACGCAACCTACTTTGAATACATTTAGGGTAAATGTTTAGGTAGGCGAGTAATTAATTAATTAAATAATTAATTAATTAATTAATTAATTATTTAATTACCTCATTTGATACTTATTAGATTCTGGGTCAGTCAAAAACGGTAGCTCACTTTTCATCCGAATGCAACAACCGAAGAAAGTAGCACACTTTCCTTCAACATCAATGACCACAATCCTGTGCTCTACTGCATATGTGTCTGGATTACCATTCTGACAATTATTCTCTGGCCATGGATATACATTCGTGCCTAACGTGGTGTCGACGAAGCCCACCAAAGTTGAAAAAGCTGCTAGATACTGATATCAAATATCTGTCAAAATCTTAATCGACCTCTTATGTGGTCATGATGAATGTTTACAAGTTCGAAGGGCAGCAATAAATGGCTGCTACCTTTCAGTCTACGATATAAAGAAGCATGACAGTTAGAGAGGGTAACTTACATTGTGTATTGTGAAGCTTCATGTTTGTCACTTATTACATGTCTTTGTAGACAAACGGTGTTAAACACATTATCTTAAAGAGTGAAGACACGGGACAAAGCTCTGCTATTTCCTCATTCTAACCTTTGACTGACTCTTCAGTTTCATCAGGTATGTCATTTGTTACCTACACATTAATTTCTAGGGTACAAAAGATGTGCAAAGAATCGCACTTAATCACTGGCTTAATTATGGCTGCTAAGAAATTCGAAAACCCTGTCTCGCTGTAGAGCATTGTGGTAGAAGCTGCTTATCTTCTGTTACTATGAGCTGGTTCATCGCCTAGTATAGCCCAGGAACTTGCGTGTGAAGGCAAAGCAGATGTCGTTCTGTGAAGATGAGTTTACAATAACAATCACTCAAAACTACTCGAGGTTTTCGTATTCTCATAGACCTTTCAAATAGTCGCTTTCAAGAAAAACACTTGACCCAAGCCTCGTAATTATTAGCAGTCGTCATTGGTGCGGTTACCTTGGAGAAAGTTTGTGAATGATTCATCCTGATGTTTGTTCTAAAACGCACAATTCCACTGTACGCTCTCATCAGGAAACAAACATGGAGACTTGCTGTCCTCAGTTAAAATGTTGACAGCTACTGTAAATATCAGGGACAGCATACTAATATAGTCTTCACTATAGTCTTTCATTATAACGATCAGTATCCTTAAACCATCTCCCAATAAGCTAAAGAATTATATGAGAAAGCTTCAACCTAGTCTACAAAGATTTCCTACATCTGATCACCAACCAGTAGGCACCCTTTCACTGATCGGGAGTAGAGGTTTTAGAAAGCAATCTATCAGAACCCACTTTCAAGTGGATAATCACCCGTATACGTAAAAGTCTTTCCCACTTAGTGCATGTTCTTTCTTGAAGATGTCTAACTCTGTGGTCATTGTTGGCTTGCATAGAAGGTTTAGTACTGAACTAGATGAACACATTCTGAGATCACTCAGCGTTTACAGTTTTTTTGTCCACCTACCTATCGCACTGCCACGCATCATCCAATGTATATGGCTATGTGCCTGTTTGTATTGAGTTGACTATCTACATGCTTGTACGACTGTAACAGTATACCTCTTCAGTGTGTTGACCACTGTGCGGGGTTCTCGATTGGAGTTAAGAGGACAGTCACTGTGTCTCCTCTCGAGACGATCGGGCAACCTAATCATTGCTCCCAAAAGCAAGTGGTTGAACGTTCACATATGATAATTTCACTACTAAAATGCTAGGTATCACTGTTTTTCTCCGCTTCCACTTTTATTTTCTAACACTTCAGAAGGTTTCTATTACACTCAATTAATATCCAGCTAATTTTATTATCAGAAAAACAAAGACACGGGAAAGCATAAATGTGCGATCTTTCTCGCTTGTATATAAGCTTAATAATTTAAGTGGTATTCCTCGGAGGAAAACTCTATAAAATTTTAATCATGCGCATACACTTCAAAATTGAAAGAAGCTGGTTAGAAGACGGAACTAATGAAATGAAGGAAACGAATAATCGATAAGAGATGAGAAAAAATGTAATTTACTGAACACATTGATCTACTGAACTGATGTCCAGCAAACCAGTGGCCAGATTAGTGAAGTGCTTCATATCTTACTTCAACACACATTTAGTTTAGTATCAAAACGAACTTTCTTCCCTCTCTCTGTTAGGAGGTGCACCTCTTAACGAAACAGCCAGGATGCATCATGCCATATCGATCGAACAGCCCAGCTCGGATGTTATGGTCCTGGGTGATGGTCTGGTTCGACCCAACCAATCAGATTGCAGGTGTGCGGTCGAACGCTTGTGCGCTATCAAGACTGCTTTTACTCGCGTTGCTTTCTGATGCCCCTTGTGATGTGATCTGCTCTGACACCCTAAATGCCGTGTGTGACTGTCTCATTTGATTCGCTCTATGTCTGTCGGTCATTTATAGTAGTTGTTCTGTCTGATAAATTTAGAGCCTCTGAGGCCTAATTTTATCTCGCTGGTCCAAGAAATAGTGTTGCCGCGTCTCTTCGCATTTCTCGGTTTTGGGTCAAGCGATTGACCGCGTAACCAAGACGACGATTCAGCACGCCCTCTCTCCCGAAGTTCTGTTGAAGAGTTAATTAGTCGTGAACATAAACAGGTGAACTGATTTGTGTACGGCCTTATGATACGCCAGCGTCTTCACCGTTTTAACACGACGGTGAGTTGACTACATATTCAAACATAAAGCGACTGGTGCGAAGTTGGTCCCTGAGTATGCAGTTCATGCCACAATCGTTAGACCCGCTAATAAGTTAATTTTATCAATGTAAACAGGTACGACATATCGATATCCTCACTAGTCTGAAGTTAACGCTGAGCTGTGCGGTTAAGCCGTGCTCTCTGCTGAAAGACCTTTGAAAGCGGACGAGCTGTTCTAAACGTTAATAGTGACCGTCGTCGACGTTGATAATCTAAATAATAGGGTTAGTGAACAACTAAATCGCAAAAACATCAACCTGAACCCAAAAAGCCGTCGATATACTTGTTACTTTCTACTGACGTGAGTCACGTATATGCCTAGATAGGTAGCTGGAAAGTTAGGTGTCGACTGACGACAAATTTGATTGCGTCATCCCAAAGTTATCATTAACAATGCTGAATTATACCGTCTGCTAAAGCTCAACCTACCTACGCATGCTTGGTAGATTTCCGGGATCCACACACCGTCACTTGCTTGAACAGCACCTTGACCGCACTCCACAACAACGGTTTTGCTCGAGTTATCCCGTATGCTCACAAAACCGTAACTGCAATCAAGCGAGATGTTCTCACCATACAACCTGGTCACAAACCGTTCGCTTTCGTTGGCGGCCGGTTTGTTGTCTACATGTTCCAACTGTTCAGGCATAAGTAGACACTTCAGAACTGAGTAAAATTTGAAAAAAAAGAAGGAAAATAAAAAAGTTGTTGCTGAGAAGTGTAAATAAAAATGGTAGGCTTGTATATGAATTTGAAGTTGTTGCGGACTGTCACCGAATAAGACAGAAGGCATATAGTCGGTTTAATTAATATATGTGAAACTCAAAACCAGCAGGCTACGCTAACGGTAACTTATTTTACGAATACCAACAGGTTGGGTCCAGGTAGAAAAATGAATACATAAACCCACTCATCCGAACCCTTTCAGTTCAGATTACTTATGAGTAGTCGGAGATTTGGTTAATTTTAAGTCGAACATCACCTACAATTGATCGCAGCTATCGCAGTCCCATAGACTTTCCAGTCGGCCCATTTCGAAAAGAAGCACTAGATTCGAGTTCCGCTCTCATTAGAATTGCTCGTCAGTAATGCATATTCTTGCCCCTGGCGAGACTAGAACCCCGGCGGCCATGCTTTCATGAGGTAACCGTGTTGATAGAGCAAAATGCAGCCATTCGTAGTGCGAATCACGTTTTAGCGCGAAATTCCGTAAAACGACATCAACTTCCGAGAATAGTTTGGCCTCTGACAGTAAGGTCAAATAGAACGATAGCCTCTTCATACAAGATAGACCAGAAGTATGAAAAATTTCAGATGATGAGGTGAATATCACCACTGACCAACAGTTCGCCCCTGTAGTCTTGCTCTCCATTTTACGAATGCCCAGGGGAGTGCAACGGACAAACAATGAGCATGGTATGATTTGGGCGTTGTGTACTATGATCGCAAAATTGAAGAGGTCAGATGATATCTGATGACAGCGACAATGGTGATGTGCTGTGATCTTAACTCAGATGAGTACTTATGGTAATATCACTCGGGTCTGTTGTAACAGGTACACTCGGTTGTGAGAGAAGCAACCGATGGAGATTACGTAACATGCATGAAAGGAATCGAATGGGACGGAATGTGAAAGTCCAGTTGGCGGCATAAACAAACGTTATGTAGAAATTGTGCAACGGAATGAAGATCATACATTAATTTTGCTTTGAACATTATCATTTTGGATAGCGCTTCTATGATTAGCACTGTTGTGTGCTATTATATTTAACCGTACTGTATTAAAACTATATCCCTACTCGACCTTGCTACTTTTACTCTGTCACGCAGAACCCCGACCAATCTACATAAAATTACCGGAATTCTAGTCAAAAACCAGACGGTCTGATGGCGGTGAGACAATGCATGTTTATAATGGCAACTGATCTAGTTAGCATGTGTATCTTTTAGAATGGTGAACCCAAAAGAAACGACATAGTTGTATGTTGTTGGTGAAACGTTGCTGCACCCCTAATAAGCCACAGTTTTCCGTTTCGGTCCTCGGCAAGTAAGCCGGTCAGCTTGCCACTGCTGATCATTTAAGCATAACACAACATTGTCTGATCGTAAATAAATGGGTAAACGAGTAACCGAGATTTTCGTCAGTGTAAACAACATCTAGTAGACTTACGTTCGCAAGTAGTCACGTTGTACCCAGAATACCGGAAGCTTGCATCGAATGTCATCGGGTCTTCAATAACCGTTGATTTGCGTTCACCGGTGCAATAGTACTCATTTTGTTTCAGAGAGTTGTTCACTTGAGGTCCCCCTTGAAATACGGGGCTTGAGGCTTCCTGCATGAAGGTACCTGGTTTGCATTCGGCCTTTACCGTTGCACGTGGATATGCTGAGGTCGGTACGAAATTCATGGTTTCTGGGTCGAAACCGCCGGGTGCATTAGCGCATTCCGGAACTGTGCAGTTGTGTGGAAGCGGACAATTAACATCGGGTTAATGTTTCTTGCTAAACAAAACCAGATGGACCAACGTTGTAAGATTGTGAAAGGTCACTGTACATCACAAAAAACCCATTGCTAAACTAATCTTTACTATAAATTCTTTACAATACTTCAGTATCTTTTATTCCACCCTCGTAAAACCAAACTAAAAATTCGTTAATTCACACGATGATGGATCCTCTTGCTAACGACAGTAAACACTATCCCAAATGTGAATCAAGACGAATTCGTATCCTATTACCTAATCTAGTTCATCAAGCTTTTTCTAAATCTCCCATGACTGGTGTCATATTTTCGTAGAAATACTCCGTGATTTTTTCTACTCACTGCGTGCACTACTGAGTTAACATATTCCTGAGTTATAAATTGGTCAAGTGTTCGCACCAACTGGACATGTAATTCTGTTAGACAGACTTGAACCAAACACGTAGATGCTGGTGAATCATAAGAAAAGTTTGCATGTGCAGACGAATTTTAACAGACGTTTGATCACCACACTATACAGAGGTAAAACTTCTTAAGTAGAATATATTTAGGGTCCGTTAAGGTTGAGTTTACATGAAATCCCTGTTCGATTTGAAATGCACGACAGTACTGTATTTTTGGACATCGCTGCAGCGTCTGGATAACCGGGAATCACACGGGACGGCATTTTTCAGCATACCATATGACAGTGAGTCATAGCCAATGTCGCACCCTCTTTCAAGCCCCAAGTATGTTTTATTGGTGAAGCTCATGCGATAGAGTTCGTATTGTCGACCAAAAACTCACGAGTGACACATAGAGACTACCAGTTGATACAATATGAGCCATGCGCAAGTGTATTAGCATTTGCAGTTCTCACTAGTCATCTAGCCTTTTTTTTACTGCGCCATTTATTGAGCAACCAGCTACGGATTAACGTTTAAGATACCAAAATATTCATAGTGTTCGATACAACTCCTCGGATTTTCTCAGATCGGATGTAACTTCTTGGCATTTCGACGGTTCACTAGTTCATCCACCTAAATTCCAACAGTCGGCCATACAATTTTGCATCCATTGTTCACGAATGTTCAACTACCGACATCTACATCGGTGAAGGTCATCCACATGTAAATGACACAGCGTATCGGGAGGGGTTGTTAACGTGGTGAGCATGAGAAATTGATTATTTAATTACAGAAGTGAAAATGAACGGGTCCGGAGAGCTTGGCCATGCCTTTAGGACACTGCTGAACAAGATCTACCAGGGCTGTCTCTTTGATTCAAGCTGCATAGATGAGAATATTGTGGTTTGACTATGATATAAAAAGCACCATAAAACGGGATCATAAAACACTGGGCTGAAGACAGTCGAGCCTTATACTATATGCATCAGGTGTTTCAATAAAACATGGTCTCGGAGCGTCATTTTGTTTTGACTACTTCCATAATGCTCAACTCTTACAAACTTAGTCATTAAGTATGTTAAAATAATAATGTGTTTGGTTAACACCTACAATAACAGTCGAGTAAATAAAATGGCATTTATCATGACAACGTATTGTGATGAGTGTTGCGAAGTTTACTTAGGTAACAGTAATCTTATGTAACCACAATTAACAATGACCAACCGGTTGTGACTACTTACAAACATACCGTTCACTATAGTAATCCATTCTGCATTAAGACATAAATGTGATAGTACATTTTTATTCCATCATACAAAAGAATAAGTTGCATTTCGTTGTAGCCATAGAGCTGTTGTACATCTGCTTCTAATCTTTATTGCCTAACTATTCACCGATTTTATCTGGAAGACTTAATTATTGCTTATTCACGTTGAAAATACATGGAGTATGAACTTGGATGGATATTTTTGAGCTGCTCAAATTCTGTGGTTATGATCGACTTTATTGAGATGGACATGTTGAGCGAATAGAAACGCTACTTGATCTGTGAACATCCAGTTGTGTCATAAATGCTACACTCCGAATCAGAAAGTGACAGCACGAATATCAAGCTCTTATCAATAATCCTCTACTTACTCATTCCATCATGAAGACTCGAAAGCACTTCTATAACAGATACGCACCCATTTGTCTCCTATGAAGACTGGGTAGTTTTTGTTAAAAAGCATTGATCCAATTTCACCGGATCACTTACTTCCGATATACCTATATCGTATTTGGCACGGTTAGTAGCCAAAAAGTAAGTATACTCAGTTCTTTGTATTGTTGTACATATGTTTTATAATACACTTTAAAAAACTTTTCTTATTCTGTCAGTTAGTGAAAAAGGTCGAAAGCAATTAATTGTTTATGTCTCGCTATGTCTTTATCACTCCCAAAATACTTCGAACAAAAACACACGTTTGTGGCATGACAGAATGGTTCGTTCTAGTGAACACATAATCGCGACAGATGCAATGCCAAAATGCAGCACTCAAATACAAAATGATCAGACTGAATATAATGTTATATGATCACAAGTTTCAATTAACTGTAGACCATTCGTTCATTACCTTTGTGTTCACAATAGATGGAACGCTGTAGTGAACAATCTCTGCTCTCAATCTCCACATTTGTTTCCCAACTGATTGAGCCCAGAACCAAATCGGTCTTGTAGGCGAAATCAATGCAATCACCCGTACTTGCTCCATTGGACCAGGTAATATAGGAGAAATCTGCCGGTTCATCTAGCCACGTAAATTCCATCGTCCCGTCTGTGACATTGGTTGTTTTGGAAAATGAGAACAAACTACTGATATGCTGAATCAGTTCCATTTTATATGACGTAGTCTTCTGGTTAGATACACACGCTAACTGGTTGAAGTCTTGAAAGATATGCAACATGGATTACAATTCCGTGATTCTGACGAGGCAAATTTACTGAAGAACGGTGCACTATGGTACTTAAAATGGTTAGTTCTTTACAAACGTTTGGATAGAGTAGTTCACAGACAAAGCGTAAGAGATTAGAGCATTACTTATTGGCTGACCAAAAGCAGGTTCACGATAATAAACATGGGACAACTAACAGTAGACAGCGGATAAAGAAAGGGGCTACTTAATTTTGAACATGGTCAAGCTTAGTAGGCAACACTTCTCAACACACGAATCTGAATTAGTTAGGTTGATTCCGGTGGATTCAACACGACGGCAGCAATCATGGATGAGAATCACGTTATCAGATTCTGAGTGTCTGGGTCGATAACTTGACAAACGATCACGAAGTTTTCAGCAATTGTACACATCAGCTATTTGCGCGCTTGAATGACAATTTGTTACTTCCAAATTGCAGACACGTACGTGGAGGTAGGTCAACATTTATTTTTTGTATAAGTCATAAATCTGGAGGTTCTTTCTAAGTAACTCCTTGTACAGTTGCACATACACTGGTACTACCGTGCCTTATATTCATCATTTTACATTTAGCTGAGATGGAATGTATATAGACAGAACGAGAAGAAGCTTAATTTTCTAAATGAACAAACATTTACATCACACACACAAAAGGGCTCAATGTATTCATGAAAAATACTGTATAGCGAACAAGCTCGTTTTCAGTTACTCATTCTATCCTGTCTCGTCAGTGTTAACT
>LUCH01001770.1:59325-76453 GCA_013368495.1 Paragonimus heterotremus
TTCGAGATTATATCAAAAGGTATCTAAATATATCAAGAGGACAGTTTCTGATTCTCAACAGAATGGACGCCATAATGCAAAATACACTAATTCTTTGGGAACATTCCCAAATTTATGGGGTACGGGAGAATTGCTTTTATCGTGCTATGAGAATTTAGCATCTTTTGAAATTTTGATATAATCTCGAAACAATTCGATTGATTTACATAATGTATACGATAATAATGGCACCATCACAAAAGGTTCAAGTTAATTGTAGCAAGAAGATCGGTGATAGGGATTTTGAATGCCATTTTAAGGGTCCCGCTAAGTAAAGCGGACATGTTAGACTAGAAGAGATACACGGCAAGACTGTAAGAACCTGAAGACGATTCGATTGCACTAAATTACGTCACAAATTTTACCATATTTCAATGACGGTGGGCATTACAAAAAGTATGACTCTCAGTTTAAAGGACTCAATCTTGGGAGTGGCTTGCGTGAAATTTGGATTTCAACTCAGTTGAAACCTCTGGAATCCACATGTTGGATAGGTACAGTAGTCCCCTCCCCCAATAGAGAATTTTCGAATAAACATCACTACCCTGTGAACAGCAGTTCTGTAATTCTATAAAAACGTTCACCATTTTAATAGGGTGAACTGTTTTTTGTAAAGACCAGCTCCGAACAAAGACCGTCCGGTCAATCGAGGCTGAATATGATGAGCGCTGTTTAACCTTTTGATGAATTCTGCACGAAAATTATTCATCCACAGAAAGCAACACCTACCACAGAATAAGCAAAGTACAGAACAGTAATAACATTAGTCTTGATCCACAAACTACTATATACATTTAAAAACGAGACGAGATTCAAAGTTGCGGACAACGTTGGATACCGATGAGGTCAGTAACGCTATAACCAACCTTCATTCTGTTCATATTATTCATGCTAGTGTACTGTTCACTGGTTAAGTTGAGATTATCGCAAGACAGTGTGGATTAGGTTCCCCATGTTCCACCATATGGGTCAATCCGGTAACAGTTAGTTTTTATTTTCAACCATATTTACTCAAGCAGGTGAAACCTACCATATTAATGAGTTCAAATACTTTCAGATAACCCCGTAGATTCTTTCGACCAGGTGCAATAATCTCTACAGACCAGCTACTGTTAGAGTAAACTTTTTATGCAATCATCAAAACTGAATAACCCGAATATTGTGAAAGCCTATCGACAGAATTGAACTACAGTTGTTCGAAGTGAAGCGTGGACATTTCGCCTCACAATTCCCCAGACAGAATCAGTGTCGAGCTAATGGCTTTGCATTAGTCCAATTAGCCAATCAGTTTGCAGTTATGCGATCGGACAATGCACCTTTCAGCCATATCCGAACTGATTTTATGGTCGCTTGTTGATGTCACCATAACTTGACTCGATCACCAGAAGCAGTCACTCTCTGTCCTGGCTGCCTTGTACACTAACTGCCTGCCATATATACTGAGACCATCTATGATATAGGTTTAACTCGTCCCCAATAACCGTTAGTGAACACTTCTTCCTTTTGTGCATGGGATCAAGCCGTAGGAACAAGGAACAGTCCTGTAACTCGATTTACCGTGTTCAAGACGGAGCCCACATAAGCAATGACAATTCCAGTGAAGGAAATGAAGGTGACTGTACAACAGCAAAAAACGAGGCTCGATGCGGATCAATTGAAACTAATGGATATCTGGACTCAATTTATTCATGTCAGGAAATCAAAATCTCAATGAGTTGAACAGTTGATAACATCACTTAATTTGTTTATAATGCTGAAGTGGCAGTTATTTCTGAATCGTAGTTCAGTCGATAAGGCGATGACTTTTGAGTGGAGTCGACCGAAATGGACGATTTAGGAAAGGTTTCATTACCTCTTCAAACACCCACTAGGACAGATCATTTGAGGCATAATGATTTTATTCTGTCAAAGAAACTGGGTGATCTCACCAATGATGAAACATCGAAGATGCCAATGAACATTCTCGGGGAGTAACTATACGTGATCAGCACTTGGTGCCACTTCTTCAAGTTCGAGGAAAACGAACAAGGCTTGTTATATTTGCGTAATTACGTTGGTAGGAAAGTGTGAAAAGTTTCAGTTGTGGACACTGATGGAGGATCAAATGTGTAATATTTATCTGTGATCCACTATATTAACCCGAACTTTGAACAAGAATGAAATGGATTCTGAAATGATAGTGACGACTGTGAATGTCGACTGTCCACATTTGAACGACCTGCAGCACACACAACTGTGATTGAACGGCCACGGTTAACAAAAGTCCGCGTTGTTTTGCGGCGGTCAATCACTCGAAGCATGATGTAAGACTCTTTGTGAAACCACTAGGTACATATTGGCAATGCAGTGATTAACAGTACATGTAATTTTGTCCATCCAAGTAGCACAATTGTCAAAACTGAAACCGATTCGGGCACAGGAGAACGTAATGCTGTTCCGTCCAATCATTTAGACGTCCGACATTTCTATCAATAAACTCCCAAATAAAAAACTGAAGAAACGAGAAAGAAAGCCGAACGCTGTTTCGATTATACTTAATCTCAGCTTTACACCTCACCACAAATACTTGTCAGTAAAGATACACGGCAGTCTCGCATATCTACAGCTGGACACTGGTTCCAACCTCACGTTGATTTCGTGACGAAAGTGAAAAAAAACATTGGTTGTCCGATATAAAAGAAAATAAGACAATCGACTCAGAACGCGTGTGGAAAATAAATGACAACGATTGACACGCTGGGATAACCGGAGGCGTCAGACTGTAATGGATGTTCAGCGTTGAAACGCAAGCGACGATGGGCTTCATCACACTACCATACATGTCTATTACTTTTCAAGTTACGAGATTTGATATATATATATATATATGCAAATGTAAAAAAGTCGAAGCTATCATCCTTTAATCTTGCAAAGTGGGTTTTGACCACCTTTACAAATGCTGTAGACCAACAACCAAATGGATCTGAATTATACAGAGAAAGATCCATTGGGGGGCCCGATGATGTCATGCAATCATTAATGATGAAGTGGCTAAGATAATTTACTACCAACAAACAAAAAACGGTTAAGGGAAGCAAAATGGATGTCCATTCTCTGAAGCGATAGCAATCCAAATAGCTCTTTGTGAGCGTGAGTGAACAGATCGAACACTCCTATTGGAACCCGTTTTGCGCAAACGTTTGGCAATCCTCACCGTCGTGACAGCAGAAGTTAACAGAACTAACTTCGCTCTGCGTAAACCACAAGGCAGATTAGCAGAAGTCGAACGACGTCAACAGTACTCCCGCTAACGTGTGTTATTGACCTGAATACAAGAATTCCGATCTTATTAGCACGGTACCCGACGAGGACATTCTTCAGTTTGATCGTCAATTCGTTATCAGTGCAAATCAGCTGATTTAAGGGTCACACAATCTGGCGTTCCCAGTCAGATAGTTCATTTATTCTGAAATAATATCTATCAAATAGAAAACAAGTCATCCAAAAGTGAAAACTAATGAAATCCGTTCAAGACAATGTGGTTGGAGAGAGAACTTGTTCACAAAACACTACAATGAACATTTTGCATCAGCCTCCAACAAAACGGGACGTATACAATCCGCGCACATAGCCCTTCAGTAGGGCACTGCAAGCCATTCGAATCCCTGCACACAACCTATTCCGTTTGAACCACTGACAAACACTGAACCCGACAGTACTACTTGACGATAATTATATCATCCTTATTAGAAGCCGGTTGGGAAATATGAACGACACTGCAAGCCGTCCCCATTAGGCCAACGTTTGCGTGCAAACACAGGTCGGAAAATCTTTCACTCCGATCGTCAGACTATTTACAAGAACTGGTATAAGATAAACCCATTTACCTAAACACAAGGTATTAAGCATTTAATTTCCGTGCATTACTGCGAAAGTCAACACTGAGGAAATCGAAGTAATTCATCATCTTAATAACGGCCATATCAAAAATGATGTGGGGAACTGTAGGGAAAAGTCGTATATTTTGGGTCAACAACTTCTGTACTTCATGAACTCCAAGTGGTAGCATTGAAACCACATTTGCCAAAAAGGTCACGACTGGGTGTCTCATGAAGATGTTGATCAACGTGTAACAGCCACGAACTCACGACGCTAGAGACTCGCTTACCAAACATACGGTCCAATCACTAGGATTGTTTGTCTGCGTTTGAGAAATCTGAAAGTATCGTCCATTCCACATGACTATGAATAGAATGTCAGTTTGTGATGTGAAAGCCAAAATCTCTGAGTAACACCTATGTGCTGAGACATCAATCGAAAACGGTTTTGTTATGCTCCTCGTCAAGTTACGTTCAATCAGGACGGACTTCGGGTACTAGTGCACACAAAAATGTCAAAATGGACAACATATTACGGGAGCCAGTTAAACAAATAGGAAACTCTCATAGTATGTCAACGAGTACCTTGCTGAATAACACATACTAGCCAGTTGTATATTCGGATTTGAAGTTTCGCCCTTTTTGACAAAACACAAAGTTTTTCCTATTATCTACTCATACGTGCAACAACTGAACAAGATCAACTTAGAAATATATGGCTGAGGTCTAATGCTTTTATGAAGAACTCGATGGACATTGATTTGAGCGTATGATTTACGAAGAAGTGCCGCCCACGCGCCAACTAGTTCAAAACCGATGACAATGTGACAGTTGGCAGCCCAAAAATATGCAAGATGCACGGAACGAACTGGTTGTGTAGTGCTGCTGAAACAACTATGAGTAACACCCATTACACTGATGTGAGGAGGAAACCGTAATTTTGAACTCCTAATCACGTCTTAACAAACAAACTCGTATAGAAATGATGAGATGGGAAAAGGGACGGATGCGGCGAAAGATGTGAGAACAGAGCCTTTAGATGTAGCCAGTGAAACGACTAACCCTGGGTCCAAATCGCAAAACAGAGTATGAACAAACGAACAATAAAAGTATCTATTTACATTGATACAAGTATGTACAGCCAGTTCAAGAAACACCGGGATGGTTACCAGCTTGTTGTATGTGGAACATAGCAGAAACTGAGGGGAGAGAAGAAACAAGAAAAATGCATGTAAACAGCAAAAACCAAGGTCCAAAACAAAATATGTGCATGCAAACTGATAGGACACAAACATGGTACGTTTAATGGCTCCTGAGTCCAACAAATGTGTTATGGAACGTCCAAAATAGATAAAAGCACCAGTCAAAAATGAAAGTTGGATTTGCATTCACAGTATCCCATAAAAAATTTGTTTCTACAAAACGTACTGGATCACATAACGGCCACTGACAGTTTCCCCAAACACATGTAACAGAAGCACTAAGTGCTACCAAAATTTGAACACAACCTAGTGGTTGGTCGCCGACGTCGTCTCTCCATTGAGATACACTGAACACATTACAGCGTTCGAACATAATGATTTATAGGACATGTAGCAAAGGGAATAAGAGCTTCTTATTGTAAAAAAAAATCGCAATCATGAATCCACACCTAAATAGTTTTTCTGCATAGGCTCAGCTGAAAATTGTGTAGCTCACCGTGGCGAGTGGATCAGATAACGACTAGCAAACGACAATCCACACTGAATACATAAGGTATTTAACAGGAATGTTGTAGATCTGTGTCACAGACACTTTACAGGCAGAGTTAAATACGTCACAAGCAAAACGAAGCTATTCAATATGATGTACATAGTAGAGAACAAATGTAAGTCCTCTGCGCTAGGAAAAACCGACTTAGAACCATCAGTTTGTTTGTGCCGACCATCTCACACTAAACTTGTACAAAACAATAATCCGATAAAATACGTAAACATTTTAAAAGGATGAGCAATTATGTGGATGGTTTCAAGCGTGACTGTTGTTCATCTTCTGAAGGAATTCAACTATTCTTCTAACAAAAAAGACGCTTTTCAGATAGTCCACAGAATGCCTAAAGGCCGATCAAAAGTTGCGAGGTTTTGAATGCTGTTGGGTCGCCAGTTCCGTTCGGATCGCTGTTCCCAGTTTCGTATGCACACCAAACCTTACTTGGTGCATAATCGATCAAATTCACCACATAACTGTTAACAATGAAAATTACAACAACCAGGCACCTTAGAAACAAAACCGTTGACGACACAAAAGATTGTGGCACAGTTTCCGCAAAAACACGTCAAAAGGTATAAAATTTTTGTGAATATAACAACAACACTCGCAAGTTACCAAGGAATCTGGTTCAGATAGCATAATCCACTCAGAGCATAACTAAGTTGTGCGTTTCACTATAGGCGGCAGCTCGAACTGTCAAAGTTTGGTTCTGCAAATATTATGAACAGTGATAAACACTAAAGCAAACATCATTAAACTCACTTCCGGATAGGATACAGACGACAACGCAAAGTCTGCTATGAGCCCTGTTTGCAAGCATTAATTTGAGTTGTAAGCTATCAATCGTCCTCGTCATCACTGAGCCGTTGCGCACGACGTTTCGCCTGTGAATCGGTACTGGTCGAATCCTTGGTGCCATGAAAGGGAAATGTGCGTTTTACATGCAAGTTGGTGGAAAAATCGTCGTGAAAATTTGGTCCAGTTTCGAACAGCCCATCGGCCGCAGATTTCACATGCACACTAGCCCCAAGAATGTTGAGGGAGGAATGGCTTGGAACACGATCTATCTCGTTCGTGGTCGGTTGTCGGTGTCCTACAGAACGGCGGTTAGAGACATGATCTGCATCGACGTCCGAATAAAAGTCTTCCAATTCTTCAGCAACATCATACTCATCTTCGCCAGTCAACGTACGTTCCGGTTCTTTTGAGTCTGCCTTGACATCTTCCTCGCCATTTCGAGAAGAGGCTCCGGCTAGATTCAGAACCGATCGACCCTCTTTAACGCGGACTAACAGAACACCCTCAGGTAGCGGTAAACACGTAGGACGCCGATTTCCGTACAGTATATGATAAAGGTCAGCTACAGCTGACCGAAGGCGGGAGTCACCTGCACAACCATAGTTCATAAGATTCCACAGTCTCTCAACCAATTGAGGGGTGTCCAAACGACTGCCCGTTTCAGTCCGTTGGAATGGAGGTGTGCGAATTAACAATTGCACGGTCTCGAAGCGCAGTCGTGCATACGATGCATCCGAGGCAGAGTCATCCCGTTCAATCACTTCATCAAATATCCAATCTAGACTTGGTTGATCACGTTCTCCGCGAACATAATCTACCAGACACTCCAAGCTAGCCAGGCGAACATCGTGATACAAGCCTGGTGAAGCATAATGATAGAACAAAGTCGGATCCACCGGCAGAAATCCAAGACGTTGTAGCTTGCGGATCGCCTCCAGACAGGCAACAGTTACTGTGCCGCGGTAGCTAGGAATTTGTGTGTCCAGGTTGAGATGATGTGTCACTTCTTCGACAACCGTACGAGCTTCCACGGGCAACGAGGATGCGGACATCACCCCTCGAACAACAATTGTTGGCGTGAGTGTGTCTTTCATTGTCCTAATCAGATCAGCTCGATAATAACAGTCCGAGTAGAGATTGCGTGAATTGTCGTTGTGACGAAGCAGGTCACTCAAAAACGAAAGCACTTCACGCGGGCAAACTTGTTGTACACGTAAAGTTGCCAAGGAACGAAAAATAGCGCGCATGAGGAAATAATTTTGCAAATTCTTGAAGTTATTCTGACGAATCAAGCCACGAGCGGCGGGAGAGCTGAAAAGCTGCCAAAATATGGGGAGCAGACAGGATGTGGCCGCGTTGGACGTGGCAGCTTGACTCGTACTCACGGCACTCAACTCGTTCGCTATGTGGCATAAGGTCCAACAGGCGTTCATTCGGACACGATAGAAAGCCCGCTCATTAGTGATCACACTGACTAGAGCGTGACGTGTCTCCGGGGACGGAAAATCGCGAAGCGCACGACAAGCCTCCAATTGACCCAAACAATCACGATCGTGAATGAGCATCAAATGCCACATGAAATCCGGTTGATCGATGTGCATGGTATGTATTATGCCTAAATCTGGATCTAATCTGACCCACAGTAATGGCGATTCCGCATCTATACGCGCCAGATCCATGTCCACTTCGTCGCCATTAGCTAGGGGGATGCGCTTCTTACGATGTTTCCGGCTTTTGGAATGACAAGGCAGATCACGCAACGTACGACCTTCTTCAAGCTTGAATGTATGCTTGAAGGCGCCATCCAACTCCTGCAGCATAACGGTTAACGGTCCAGTGTAGTTCAAAGTTCCACGGGATTGCAAATCCTAGGGAAAGAACAGAACATGTTGTTAAGTGAACTATTAACAAAAGTTTCCAACCTGCCCAGTACAGCACAGAATGTATGATTTATCGCATTCTCATAGAGATCATGACTACTTCCAATGGGTCTAACCATAGGAACGGGTTCTCTCATACATAAATTTTTAGGTTTAAATTTTACCCCTGAGTATCACGGTTCCAGCTACTGTTAGTCATAGGAGCATATACATAACCAAAAAAACATAGAAAAGGTTGATAATTTCTCGGATGTGCACGCGCTGTATAGTGTAGTGAACGTTCACGTCAGAGAGAGTTTCTAACCGGCAATGTGGATGCGACAAACACGACAGACAATATTGGCTCACTTTGCTCAGTAGAGTGCGATCAAAGCCCACATAATTGCCATGAAGTCTATTTCTACCATCAGCAGCCACAATGAACAGGACGCAGTGTGATGAACATCACGGGTATAGAGATTGTATGGCCTAAGTAGCGTGTATTGGTGGCTAATTTACAGTTCTCTCCAGTATGTGCTGAACAATAATCGCACTACCAACATTAAGGCAAGTTACTCTAACTATGAAGCAGTACATTCTGGTTTGTATACGCAGACGGCAGTTAGATTCGTTAAACCATAAATATATACAGATGAGTCCACAAACATCGAATTGTTGTCTGCTTGATGAGAACCAAACTATCATTCAGAAAGATGTACACAATCAACGCATCAGAAACAACATCGACGAACATTTTATGAATAAGCTGAGCTGAGGCCAACTAAATTTGAAACACACAACTTTATGTCAACCAGATGAGTAATAACTACCTAGAGCTGTTGCCAAGGTAATTGTTGACCGAGAGAATATAGTGGACAGAATCATCCAATAAACAGTTACACATCTCGCAGACATTGAAAACTTTTGGCTGGCTTAAACACTTTCTTTTACCACAACACCGAAAATTGTTTGCTGAGTTTGAGATTGAACTGTGACAATCCTAAACAAGTGGTATACACTACGAGTACTATCACTCACACTACATGGAGTGATCGACAGTGTCTGAGATGAATAGCACGTTAACTCTAATATGCAATTACAAACGAAACACAATCACGGCCTACCGGACGAGTGGTCGAGATAGGATGTCACTGGTACATACGGCAACTCACTTTCGTGCTCTGTGCCAGCAA
Organism: Paragonimus heterotremus; assembly: GCA_013368495.1. Lineage (NCBI taxonomy): Eukaryota > Metazoa > Platyhelminthes > Trematoda > Plagiorchiida > Troglotrematidae > Paragonimus > Paragonimus heterotremus. Next base: position 68,821 of record LUCH01001770.1, read on the forward strand.
CAACGTCGTAACAAGATGTAACTTGGTGGACACGCTGGATTAGTTAATCGTGGTTGATAACCAGGTTCATGTCGAGCGTGGTGAGCTCAAAGAGTCTAGATCTAGGTACGTTAAAGGGTCAAGTAAACATGTTCAAGATATTATGACTACCTTCATGAAGACGCGAGGACGTTGTTTTATGGATGCCGCTATAGACTTTCACACTTACAAACAAGCTGTTTGTTTGATAGGTATAGGTGTTCTGGTGTTGATGGTTTGAATTTAAACATGGAGTTCTCATGAATCAAGGCCCATCCATGTTTCCTTCTTTCAACCATTAAGTTGAGCAATTTCCTGACGGCTGAACAAAAGTTAAACGTCGTTATCAGTTAACAATATACTACTAACGATGATGCATAATACATCATCTCCCGTTGCCAGGCGTGGCGATCGTTATGGTAACCCCGTCTGACAAGTCAGGCAGGTCATAAGCCCGCGGCTTCACATATATTCAGTGCCATACTCGCAACAACACCTTCGTGCTGGCGCAATGTAACATCCAACAATAAAAGTGGATACGTAAACTGAACCCATTGGTTAACCTAGCGAGCGAAGAACTGCGAACAGTAAACTCTTGGACGTTAGGCCAACTAGACAGATTCAGACCGCGAAGACCACAAGACGTGTGAATATCCAACAGGGGTGACTCCATATTGGTTGTAACGTCACAAGAAAAAAAAACGGTGAGGAAACATTTCCAACGGTGAGTATGGTGGTCAATAGACCACTTATCACAGTAAACGTAAATTCTCGAGAACATCGTAATACTAAACGTGCTTAAGTAGAGATGTTGGTGAGTGGTACAGGGTTTCGATCGAATACAACCGAAAATCATTCACGGTAGATTGAAAATGAGTTTGCGATTTGACAGCGAGTTGAAACACAAATGTAAATTGAACGCCGCTCACATCTAATTCCAGCCTTCTCATTCAGACAGACAGACCTTTCAGCTAGCCTCTAATTAAAAAAGACGGTCGTAGATCAAGTTGGTGGAATGGTAACCACTTGTTTTGCCGCACTTGGGTCGTCTACTTCTGTCAATTCACCATCTACGGACCATTTGACCAGGAACATCTTCGGTTCCTCCTATGATCCCCAAGTTGATGTCTATCACGAAGTCTGGTACAGCAGTGCGAAGACATTTGTTGCAGAACTAGCAACCTTAAAGGATGAGACGGAGGTCTGTCTACTCATCCGGAACCTCGGTCCGGCGGAACGCGTTCGATACGCCAATTATATTCTGCCTATCGGGTCGCCAACCATATTACAGGTATGGCCCGGGAGTTGAAAATCTTCGGGGAAACTCCATCTTTGATCAACCCACGGTTGATGTGCCAAACTAATCAGACGAGATACAGAAGATCTTGTCGTCTACACTGGTTTCGTCAGCTGTGAATGCGGACGATTCAAGATTAGTTCGATCACATGGAACCGGTGCTTGATCATCATTTACGGTCTTCAGTTGCCAGGCGTGTCAATCTCCGCATCAGGTCAACCGAAACCAATCAGAAAGTTTCTTTTTGAAAAAGACTGGTTGGGAAATCAAGATGAACGCGAAAGCTGCGAGTAATGTTTAAGCTGAACTAGCCAAGTACTCGGTTAGTCAGCAGCGGTGGTTATTATTTAAACAAACTATGAAACTGTCTCAAATTGCAAAAACGTGAAGCGGACAATTTCTTTATGGCGAAAAAACACGTTAAATGCTCAACAATCAACTTTTTGCACGATTCATTCAGATAAAAAGGTGCTCTCATTTTACTGCTTCTTCTTCTTCACTGCGTCCAGTTGGTGGATTCCATGACACACGCCAGAAACCACTGGTATGGTCTACGGTCAGAGTAAAAATGTTCAAACATGAAACATGATTAGAGAAAACGCCAACGTTAGCCTCTTTAGTCTAAACACTTCCGCTGTAGTGCTGTCGGGGAAGTTGTCAGTTCCCCGAAAACACTGTGTGACCACAAGTGACAAAGTTCACTTGTGAGTGACCTTTACCTCTGCCATGATCGTGCGCGGCTCCGGTCTTCACAATCGACCTACGCCCTCGTGACAACTGTTGTTGTCATCCCGACTACACACCTAGACTGTACTGTCTACACTTTTGTCTAGTCCAATCCCTTTGACCTTGCTTGTTGCTAGTCACAAACCCCATAAATACGAACGGGTTTGTGACCATGTTGTCTTCGGAACCGTTGAACGTCGTTCTGTTATCTACCGTTTCACTAACCGTTATTCTGTTGTCTGTTTACGGGCTCGTAGGCCGTAAACCTCAAGATACAAGTGCCAAGGTCAATCTATTGCAAGAACGCGTGAACTGATCAATACCCCTAACTTCAACACTTTCGTTCCAGTGGGATATAAAGCGGAAATCGTAAGAACAGTATTTCAAAGCCAACGGGAACAATGCACTTTTATGTACCTTAGATCCGAAAACACCAACTGTTCTTTAGAAGATCCAAAGATGACAGCTACTTTAACATTTCTAATAAAAAGTGTACGTAATGTCACCGAAGCGATGTAACATCAATGCGCAAAAGAACAGAAACATTCAGGCAAACGTCTTCCACCAGCCAGTTTGACTGTGCACTACAACATCTTTGGAACATTTATTATGTAAGCATCAATATGCTCGTCGAAACTCAGTGGTAACGAGGCCGGCTATCAGTGACTTGGCTATAAGTTTAAACCTTTGTTAGCAGAACTCCTCCTGTCTTGAATTGAACGTGATTAAGTTCTGATTCTGACTAGAACACAATGTTCTACCTAAGCACACTTATGTACAAGGATTAAGCATGAATATAAAATGTCTACAAATAACGTGAATATGTGATGTGGCACTTCAGGATACACACTTTCAAGCTAGCACTGGCTGATCAAGTTCGGCCCTTCTTAAACATACCAGGTAGATAGCCTGAAAAAAGACTTAAACTGGCGATTTCTATTAGGCCATATCAGCATTGACAATGCTCATGATGAGACGATTAACGAGTCACACGTGGCAACTGGGCTGGGTACCTCACTTGATGGTAAATATTACGAACGAGTATGAACAGTAGACAAAGAATAACACAGTACTCTCCGAGGGCCATGAACACGGAGCACGCCAGGAAAGTGAACACAATGGGAGTGGGCACTGCTTTGACTTATATTCCACCAACGATAGCCGTATAATCTAGAGACGTGGAAGTTCAGAAACACACTTCTGTAGAAGTTGCACACTTTCCTACGAATGTGGTTCCTGTGGGGCAGTGGCATCCAAGAGAACAGTGTTGTCGAACGGGGAAGAATAGTGAAGATTGAGTAATCAGAAAACCCTAGAAAATATGTCCACAATCAACATCCTCGTCATCGTCGAGATTATTCCAAAAGAAGATAATGATCAGAACAAGAAACAATGCCGGTTCGGTTGTTCAAGCAAAAGATGGTGATTTATTTAAACATCACACTTTATACCACAACTGCGAGTGGTTTGCAGTATACTTCAGTGGAGAACGGTGAGATCTTGAGACATACACAACAAACATATTCTGAAGGCATATCACATAGGTCGAATGACAATAACCAGTGGTGTAAATGTTGGAACATACTGGCTGAAACGTGGTACATTCGAACAGAAAAAAACATGCATGGAGTGGAATGTTGTACTGAGTGAAGGGTTATGGCATGAATTGTTGTTAATAATTTTAATGCATTCGTTGGCTGGTCATAAGTAGTTTGCAATGAATTCCATTATCTTATCGGCTAGAATCGTATTACGATCAAACGGTTCTGACTGGCTGAGATAAACATTATTTTGGAATTAGGAATCCATGGAATGTTTTCATTTTTCACAGATTTCGAGGTTACCACACTACCCCTTTCTACGGGTCGGCTGTTAACAACGCAAAACTTCACTTTTTGTAACATATGCAACGAGTGGGCAGGTTTGAGAAATCGAGCATTGTCATACATACACATAAGCAATCTACGTAAGAAAAAAACATCAACCTTCTAGATTCTCTTATGACAGAATAGATGGACAATACGACTAAGTTCATTGAAGTTGTCTTGGCATATCGTGACTCACCTGCTTTAATTCCAATTCCACAACATTGCGTTTTCGATTGAAATGGAATTTGGCAAACAATCGTACGTGACCTGAGTTAAATACCCACTGTTCAAGAAAGTTATAGATGTCTTGACCGGTTACCATGGAAATGATACGGCGGAACGACCCGGTAGAGAGAATAAGGTTGGCCTGGTTCTCGTCAGATAGGCAAGGTGGAACGTCAGGGCTATCGGAACCAATACCGAGAGTAGCAACACCATCGACACTCTCGGTGTCACGCACCGCCGGGACCTTTCTACCAGGCTCTCCTGCGCTGGTTTGATCCTCTGTATCACACGACTCATTCTTGCTAGTTGATGTTGTGGAGTTCGCAGACAACCGAGCCAAAACCAGTAATTTGTTCAACACCTGTAAGAGCACCGGTTGACCGAAGCGAAGTTCCAGCATTCGAATAACGAGATGCGCTTTTTTGATAAACGCAACCAGGTAGTTAGGAGAAATTGCCTTTAAAAAAAGTACGGAACGAGGGCAAAAGCGAAATGGAGAAATTTGAACTTTATATGTAGAAGGGATAAAATCGCTAGAAAGCTGCCCATAACCTAGTGATGATCACTTGAAACACGATTAGAGGAGCGGTGATGAACGATAGATATGTGGGCCGGTCAGGAAGATGAAACGAAATCAACAATTCGAATACTACGCGCGTATGAAACTAGCAGAGATCTTCCGTTCGCATTAGGTAATAACGTTGTTAGGAACTTTACAATGATAAGCAGTCTGACAACCAGCTTTCTTCTAGCTAAGAAGAAAATGAAACTGTTGTGGTTGCTCGACATTTCCCATTGCACTACAATACAATATGTTTAAATCTCAAAGAGATTAAGTGCTATTTTCCTTCAGTTACAAAAAGTACAAACGGCATGAGAAACATCCGGATTTACAAGCTAAATGATTAGATTGCAAATCCTTACGGCACTGATCGAACCCAGAGGGGACAAACAGTAGGGTTTAGCTAGTTGATTCAAATCCGGACAAACTGCCAAAGTCCATAATCCAGTTGTCAATGATGTCGTTGGAGAACAAAAACGAAACGTTTAGAGCCCAAACCTGACGCGCATTGAAGACTAAATTTTAAGTGTCAACCCAAGTGACCAACCGGAAATCTTAATAAAACTATGTTCATAAACACCTTATGGGAAGCGGTGGACAATGTTATCAGCTTTGTACCCTAGCTTTATGATCTGTGACAGACGATGAATCTAGACGCTGGAAAGGAAAATCGGCTGACAATAGGTTACAAGCTGAGAAACTAATGTCGCGATTAAGAATCTGAATAGGTAAATAAAGGCAGTAAACATAAGTACCGGATTGAGAAAATGTAGTAGTGTAACTGATAAGGAGCAACCAGCATCCTACAAGGACATTTTGAGACATTTATGGCATGAATAACCCAGAGTTCAAAGTAAACTACTTGAAATGCTGGGATGGCAAATTCTTCATACTAAATCTCTAGCTAATCCTGAGTCAAACTGTCAACTTACGATGGTTTTGAAAGTAAGCGCGGTATATTTTACGATCGACTCCAAAGTGGTTTTTACTATATTTCTAATTGAAAACCACCCATACTTGATGGCAACTATCGCATTCAGATAAGTCTTTCGGTCAGTTCACTTCGAAAGAAAGCGCTGGACTGACACTTCGCTTTTATTAGAGCTCATCAGTATTGTATATCCTTGTCCGGATCGGAGTTTGCATTCTGAACTTCGTGCCTATGAGACTGTCGTACTAACCACAACGCCAGTAACCACACAATAGGCATGACCGATTGATCAAATCCAAACGCTCAAACACAACCCTGTATGAATAGCGGTCAGTTTTCCCGATCATTTCGAAAAGGGACTGAACCAAATCGCTCTGTTCAATCTAATAGATAACCCTGTGATCAGTAGTTCTCAGTTAATCATTGAATCAATGAGCATCGTTTGTACTTCTATTAGTATTCCGTTATTTACAAAACGCTAATGAATGCATATGAAGAGTAGATCGAGAATTGCTTTAAGTTTATTAATACGATCAGTGCGACCATATCATGTTCGGTAGAAATGTACTCCTCATGATTCTTAATGTGCATACTAATCCAGTTAGTTGACAACCGTGCTAAGAATACAGTCCAAACCTCCGCCGAACAAACACTATCGTAGTTTAAACCAGGATTGCTACATCTAAACAAAACGGCGAAAAAGGCATGAACAAAATGGGTTCAGGGGCAGGTAAATAAATTTTGGTGGTGCGGTGTGTAGAGTTGATTCAAAAAGTAAATAACAATAATCTGGTGGAAAGTGTTGCCAGTTTGACGTTTCGGTCGACATGAGCAACTTTTTCCAAAACAAAGTTCGGATAAATAAATCCAAGAATAAAACATGACGGTTGGAATCTAGGTCGATTGTACGTCCCTGGTCCGCATTTTCCTGGATGGTTAGTTATCAGTCGGTTCCCGTAAACAAAACGTACAAACTGCACAATCTTCCAGAGATGGTATATTGGTGATATACTTATGTAAATTAAGACAGTGGCCTCTCAACAAGGAATACATGACATCAAGAAGAAACTGAAGTCGATTGGAAATAATTGAAAACGAGGAAGATATGCACATTTCTAAAGACCCGAAGGTGGTGCAGAAGATCCGCTGGCCCGCCTCATGCAACTACTCGTGGAAGGGACAGGAGTTAGATAGGGATTACAAGATTAATCAAAGACAGGTGAAACAGATGACGCTGGGCCAGTTTTTGTTTGCGAATGAAGGGAGTTCACAATAAAGAGTACCCGAGCTCAAGACTGATTTCTGCACTGAATGCATGGAGGTAAGTTTCGCTACCTCACAGGTGCGGTAATTGATCTAAGGTCACAGTATCAACGTGTGTTTGAGAGCAGTGACCACAAGTCACCAGTGTTACTCCGAAGAGACTCGCAGAATTCCGGTCAGGCGAGTTACTCACGATCAAGCCACAATTACTAAACGCATCAGTTCTCATTCCTTTCAGGAACCCTTAACATTTCCCATGGATATTTGTTGTAGCCAGAACAATGAATATCTACACTGTTTGACAGACATGCAAAGATTCAAAAGTCAAACAAACCCGTGTAACCGGGAGTGAGTAACGCGCAGTCAGTAACCAAGAGACAGACAATCACCATGCATTGACAGTAGTACATCAACGATTGTTAATCATGTTCAAGCGCTATACATTTACGAGAAAGACAAAATGTAAGTCTTGGATTATGTACAGGGTAGAAATGGAGCAGGGCACACAAAGACCCCAGGCCATCCAGTTTCAAGGTGGTTAAACATAACAAACAAATAAACGAGTAGCAGGTAAGAATGAAGCGACCTCTTTGCTGCCTGCACTGCTTTCCTACATCGATTAGAACCCGACTAAACAATGACAATATTCACGCTATTAAACCGCAGTAGACATAATTTCTCTTAAGGTAAACAACAGTGTAGCGAACAAGCTCGTTTTCGGTTATTCATCATCAGGCTAATTA
>LUCH01001770.1:78910-116237 GCA_013368495.1 Paragonimus heterotremus
AAAACGTTGTTTCTGTGTTTGTCGATGCCGGGCCTGATCTCACTCAAACTAGCTACTTGTTTTCGTCCGTTTCTCTTAAGGTATTCAGGTGTAGGATTTATGAGCCACGAGGGCTCCAGAGCGGGAGACGAACGTAGTCTTTCGTAACAGCTGAGTGGCAAATAGCTGAGACCGATCTCATGAATCAGTTAGTGAAATGACATTTACGTTATTATTGGGAAGTTTCGACTGTATGATTAAGTTTTTAGCCTTTATGCCGGAAAAAGTTTTTGGCAATACAACATAACAGGTCTCATGCGAGCAGGACTTAATCAGGCTGCCCAAACCTAGAAATAAGTGGTACAAATAACTAGGTCTCCAACCTGTATGTGACGAATTGATACTCGGCATCATTACTAGGGAACTACCTGGAAACCAACTGTATACAAACAAGCTCGATTCGGATGTAAAATATGGATTTTTAATCAGAAACAGGAAGTGCATTGTTATTCAGCTAGAAACGATACGGTTAGCGGATATCCGGAATGAGGAAACAGCGCAATTTACGGCTTAAAATACCAACAAGACTGAATTCGAAAAGTGTTCCTAGACTGCAAATGGGGAAATTGCCTTCAGTAAAAAGATGTGTCAGTGTCGATTTTCATGGCGGATAAACTCTCGTCAGTACTAGGCCATGAGGAGGGTTTCCCTTATCTCAACGGGAGCATATGAGCACTTGACAACTTGCCGTTCGGGTGACAAATGGACTTTGCGTGGTCACTGGTAAGCATGGACAACTTCATTATATTGTGGGTTCTAAAAGTTCATTCAACTGGACGTGTTAGGATTGTACACAGCAAAGAAAACAGGAACACTTTTCGGTCGAATGTAAGCACTGCGGGAAGGAAGGAACATTTATAACTTACATGCGGAGAATTGAGACCGAAATGTGTCAATTTGGTTGTAGACTTAGACGGATCCAGGAGTATACCATACTTAGTGTGCTCATATGCAGTTACATGGCGCATTTCATCCAAAACAATTCTCCGGTATTCATTTGCTCCGAAGACACGCTTTTGATACAGACCAGAGAGATAACCAGCGATTCCTGTAGTAAGCCACGCGTCATACCATGTCTGCATGGACAAAAAACATCCAAAGAATTGAGACGCAATAGCAACGGATATTAATTTACGTCCTTCGATAGCCTGGTCAATAATTTGGGCTGAATGTAGAAGGTCCACAGGAAAGATTAACAGTGATGCATAAGCTTGAAAGTCGTTATAGGCTCGATCGACAAACACGGTTTTGATTGTACTGAACGGGTATTGGGAAGCAAGAATAGCCTCGAAATACTCAATTATATCTGGGATTGGTGCCACAGTATGTTGGAGCAATGGCAACAGCCCGCAGGGGCAAAAGTGAGTAGCGTGATTCGAAAGCACAGGATCTGGATAGACAACAAATGCGCCAACCGCCAATCCTATATAAGGAGCTGCGACTGGTTGGGCGACATAGAAATGATAAGTTTTCGATGACAAATCTTCAGTGTAGTAGGGTGCATCTAGAAGCTCTCCCGGTGCGACGACAACCATGTCCTCGTTAACTGTCACCTCGATCTTCCATGTACACGGTTCAGAGCAATCGATGCAAGGAAACCAAAGACGAGAGGCATGAGGAATGGTAGCCGTAAATGCATGTACTCCACGGTCAGTCAATGATCCATCTCTCGGTGGTACCACGAAATAGAAACCTGACTTTGGTTTGTTCAACGAGAATTCTAATGTCAACTGGATAGGCCTACAAGCAGTGATAAGTGGCCAAAAATCTGGAGGAATGCGAATCGTGACTTCGCCAGCTTCTTTGTCGGGATCGGTCTGTTCGATAACTGAAGTGTATCGACGTTGGAAGCTGTCAAGCGTGCGTAATTTGGTATCACGTTTGCAAATTTCCAAACTAGGGTCATTATGCACCACTGGCAAGTCCATGGGTGCTGGGAGTCGGAAATTTTTAGAACCAGCCCATTTGAAGGTAGTACCGGAGTGGCCATGTTCAAAGACATCTGATTTTGAATCGACGGCTTCTAACAGGACACGATGAATACGACACTGACGGCAGTTTAGGTAGATTTTGCGCAGACTGGGTGCAATTGGCCAAATGATAAGCTGTGTGAATCCAACCAGAAATCTTTGTTCAAAGTCTATATGGGTAATGCACAAATTTTGATGAGCCAAACGGAAACCCCTTTTGAATGGCGTGTGAGAGATGGATTCCTCGGTGGGCTCGAAAGTAACATTCCATGGTTCACCTGTGACAAGACAAATTGACAGGTGGTGATGTTATAAGATCAAATACAATAAGACCAAATTAATAAGTCGTTTTCTCAAATGTAGGAGTGACTGAAATTGAAATTAGTACAAAATATAAATAAGCATTCTAGCCAATTTAACTGCAATATGGGTTTGCACGAATGGTCTTTCGTAAGACATTTAAATAGAAGTTTCAGCTCTTACACCACAAGACGTTTGCTTGTGTTTATAGAGCACGTGGATTGGATAGGATCAGAATGTTCAGATTTAGGTAGAAACATGTGAAATGAGCAAGGTTAATAATGTATTTTTTGATACTGTACTCCTCCTCAAACCATCACTCTATGATTGCATTCGTGCTTGTTTGGATTAACCCTAAAACTGGTGACAGAGCGGATAACAGCTTTGGCTCGTAACACAAAGGGTCGCCTGTTCGATCTACCATGCAGACCATCCCTACCTGATGACTACAAACAAAGATGAAACCGGTCGTGGAGCTTTGATTTGAAAGCGTGCATCAGAGAAGCGTTATAAACACCACTTAGAGCCAATGCAAACTGGCGATCAGAGGTGAACTGTGCTCCACGCACTAACGGAGTGTAAAATCAGTAATAACCCAATTATACAATCAAAGTTGAAATTCATAGTTGCGTGACCAACTGGTAACATCACTATCACCGGGGGATCTCCATCTCAGATTTGTCAACTGAAATTTTAATATGCAACTTGTTTTAGTGAATAGGTCACAAAACGTGAACGTTCAAAAGCCACGATGCAACCGTGCACTAGTTGATCAAAAATGCACTACTCTTGCGGGCTGTCAACAGGATGGTCTTTCCGGTTACAACTTGTAGTCATCAATCGAAAGCTTTGCAAAGTGAGATTTGTGTGACGTACGAATACATAAACACATAGCGTTGGATGACAAAGAGAATTGGTGAATTGGAAAACAAAGATAAAGAAATGGATATCACGTTGTTCTGCAACCGAAGACATCAGACGCAAACATGGAAACGCACGAGGAGGAGTAAGTATAGACAGAAACCGGCAACGCTTATTGCAACTAGTTATAAGGTAGGCCTTCGCAACAACTTCAACAATATCTTGACTTAATGTATTTATATGACCGACTCAAACCGTGAGAAAAAGAAATCATGCCGTCGGGATATGTAGCAAGCCCTAAAGTAGGGACTGAATGCTAAGGGATGTTGTTACAATCCCTGTGAGGAGAAGACAAGAACGAACACAGAGGATCACGAGTAGTAACATGATCACGGGATGAACGCAAGTTATCACGAAAAGCCGCGAAACCAACAGCACAAATAACGGAACACAACTCTATCAACTTAGACCAGCCCGACAAACAAGAAGAAAGACGGTCTTTAGATGAACTTTACTTACCGCCCAGCCAGAAAGCGAAACACTAGTATACAGCTGCTGCATGTGTCGGCTATTGGTAGTCTTAGGTCACCTAACGGATCAATCGCGTACGAGCACCAAAACTAGAAATCAAGCAAAATTGCAGGCTATTGAAAGACCAAATATGAAAACCTCCATTTTCTTGGTAAATAGGGCAAACTTTTGGGAGAAAAGTTTCCTTTCCTCATACCTCTCCTGTCGAACATCATTGGCACTGTCGTTGACCGGGGTCGAGCTGGAATAAGCAGATGGGTCGCCGTTTGCGACCTGTCTATCACCTTGGCCGCAACTTCATCAGCTGGCTGATTGGTCCAGTGGTCAACACTGCTAAGATAAATGTGGCCGGGGTCGGTGTAACAGAAGTTTGTGTTATCGGGTGTCTGATCCCAAAAGTGTCCAGCAGAAGCTGATTTCTCCCTTGTCCGAAGATCGCGGAAGAGCGTACATGGAATTGGTACCAATGAAGCGCCAAAATGGTGCTCCCGACGTGCGCCATGCCGCTGCTTGACTGCAGCCACTATCCAGTGAGGGTGATATGGGCGCCAGCCCCTTGGATAAACGGGACCACCGATAGCGAATCCCCATAGGAAGACCTCATGAGTGTCTTTTGATGTCGTTTTTACTGGGATCAGAGCATCGAAAGCCATCATCAGCTTGCAAACCACGAGAGGCGGATAAAGACCGCCGGATTTGATGCAGTGCGGCAATTGACCAAGAACATATGCAGCATTTTTTCGGTCGGTCCCTACGTGCGAAACTGTCTTCTTGAATGTGTCCACAAAACTCTTTGCTTGACTATTGGGTGTCAAGGCGATGAGTTTATACACTGTTCTTGGTGCGGAACTCCTTAAACTGGACTGAGATGAGCTGCAACCCACCGTCCGAAATAAGCGTCTCCGGGGGGGGATTTGGCTGAAAAGCCGCTGTAATTACCTGACGATGGTTGAAGTTATGACGTGGGCAAGCGGGACGAGCTTTGGCCACTTAAGGTATGCATCCACTAGAGTTAGATATATCATACTTTCGAGAGGACTGAGAAGGCCCACATGTAACTCCAATCACGTTTCTGAGGTTGTTTGCACGGTTGATGAGCGACCCGAAGCGAGATTTTGGAAGCCCGGTAACTGCATTGTCTGACCAGGTTCCTAATCCGGTTTTGAAGTCCAACAGACATCGTTTCTGACAACCGCTTTCATGCGTCTAGCACTAAAGTGTTTCGAATAAAAATCTTCCAATGGCAATTTGAGGAGCAAGGCAAGAACGGTAACGCGGTCGGTGAACATGAGGCAGGAGTTGACGTCTGGGAGGGAATCGTTTCGTAGATATTGGTGGAATTCACCAGTTGAAGGAGCTGATGACCATTGACTTTGGTTGCACTGACTACATCTTCACACTCCGCCAGATGCTTGAACTCCGTCATTTATACGGACGGCCAACAGTTGTCTTTGTCGACGTCACAGGGTCTTCCGATTCAGGTGATTGAGCTGCATTTTGAGACCGTTTATCGAGGAAGAGTGTTTCTGAGAAGTATGTAACTATCTTGAACTTACTGCCAGACCTCAGACAGGAGGGGTTTATGACAGTGTATCGCCGAGCTTCGGCACCTCAATTGGTAGTGTGACAAGGTTGTCCAGCCTCCCCTTCCCATTCAACTTTGCAGTAGACGAGATCCAAGAGTATGCTTTGACGAACTGCGAGTACAGTGGTATGGAACTGCTCCCAAGCACTCAACTTCGAGATGTTAAGTACGCAGACGACACCGCCCTAATCAGTAAGGTCTCACATAAAGCCCAAAACATCCTAGACAGATTAGAGGCTTCACTTTGTCGGTTTAGCAGGGCTTTTACACCTACTGAGCTCAAGGTGTTGTTACAAGATTGACAGGATTCCGCGCCTGTTCTCGCCTTCAGTGGTGAGCAGGTGGAAATAGTCAAGAAGTTCGAGTGTCTTGGGAAATGTGTCAGCGCTGGTGGGATGTTTGATAAGATCATAAATCGCACGGCAAATGCTCGGATGACGTTAACCAACCTACGTCATTCGCGGTGTTGGCATGATCTCAGTTTCCCGGTGAAAAGTCAAGTGTACAATGCTACCGTAAAAGTAGTTCGGCTACGAAACCTGGTCCATCCGCACGAAGGATATTCAGAGCGTTCGCTTACGACCATCGGTGTCTCCAAAGTATTAGCGGCGTTTGGCTGGAACATCGCGTCAGCCGGGACGAAGATAGCCGATGTGTCTTCGGAGTGGATTAGAGTCTAGCGACCCTTGAACATACTCATCTGATCTCACAGGCTTGATCACATGTTACAGATGTCAGTTCACCGACTGCCACATTGTGTCTTGTTTGCAAGTGGTGGGCTAAGTTGGGAGCGGCAGCCTGGTGGCCAGCGCATGACTTCGTTTCCAGATATGAAGGCAATAACTGTGAAGCTTGCTTCAGCAGGGCGCTCCGGGCTTTTTGACTGGGGTGTGAAGAACAACGAACACACTTGGTTGGAGATGCTGCCTGTTATATCGAAGAATAAAAGTCGATGGCGCTCATGTTGCAAGTCTGTGTGCATCGTTGTAATATCGTTTCTTTATCCCTCTATATTTTCCATTTTTTTACTTTATGCATTACATTTCTCCTCATATTGTAGCACGTTTGCCACTCGATGTGATCATCGCATATACATATGGTAACTTTCTGGAAACACAGACGCAGAGTACCTTCTAACTGTTCTGCCCGCAAATTCACGCACGCAAAAGTGTACATCGTTAACTACAAGACGGATTTTAGTATCACGCGAAGATGGATTTTAACATCTTTCCAACAGCGTCATTATTCGGCCAATCGAATATGAAGAGCTTTCTGTCCAACCAACTTACTCAAGTAACAATTCCAGCACAACGGGAGTCCGTGATCTATATCAGCCTCAAACCATATGATTTTCGTTTTGCACAGGAGCCCTCTACCTACCCACCAACCAACTAACGTCTCACTATTGGACTATCGCACTTTTGGGTAAGACTGTCAATTCCATATTGGATACAACTTTAAGAAAACTCCAACAACCTGATTAGCCACACCTATGCCAGACGGGCTCCTCGATAAGTAAAAATCTTGGTCAGGGAGATCGCTGGTCTGCACCACGTGATACTATTCCACTGAGTCCGGTCGCAAGAACCTTTAGGACAAAGTTTCTAGTCTGGTATGTGGTTACCTCGCTACATACGGCGACGACAAGAATTCAAGCGAAAATGTTGGCGTAACGCATACAGTCCGGATTCACAGATATCGACAGCGAGCCTCAATAACGGTAGTTGAGTCATTATCTCAAATTAAACCAACCTGATAAGTTCGTAGACGTCGAACTTCTTTGTGGTAATCACTACCCAACAAAAGTAAACTAACTAGCAGCCAGAACAAAACTCCAATCAACCTCAGACGTGAGCTGCAAACAGATACCTGTCTTGATTTTTATGCTGTTTTCCTTAACTGTTGCTGGTATCCGTGTGGCTGACTGTTTATGACGTATCTATGGTGAACCTGGCAGTACAAAACAGAGTTCGCCTACTTAGCCATGCTCTTAAAAAGCACGATTTGTGACAAAAGGATCACTGAAAGCGGCAGGATTCCAATCTGTCTTCTGTGTAATACCCAAGCCCATTCAATCATTTGACTGCATGCACCTTTAACCTATAAAGCTTTAAAAGAGGACACAACTAAAAGACTAAGATATGTATGGCCAACCTGCACAGGTACCGTGACTTCATAAGAGTGTGCCACATAGATTGTTGCTTATTCAGCACTCTATTTAATGCCCTATCGATGAAGTAACGAACATTCCATCTCGCAACACGAATTTTGGAAATAAAGGTCCTAGACAGGAAGAAATAACAAGATAAATCAAAGCGGGTGAGCGTCTGTCGCTTCTACATCCGGTTGGCTTTACCTGTGTTGACAACACGAGACACGGTACCCCAGCTATTAGAACCCCACCCAGTAAGCATATTGACTACCAATCTGTTTTGTTGACACGAATAACACCTCAGGCTCTGTTACTTGACCTGCTCGGATAACTTGATATGATGGTCAGGCTTGTGCTCTGCACCCGTCCACAAGATTATGCCGACTATGATTTTAGACCTTCCAGGTACAACCTTGTCACACAGGCTAAACAGGAGTTCTCAGACGGAAAGCAGTAGAAGTCTGTCATATTTTGTTCTTATACCATATTGTCCTCTTCCCTATCATACTGATCCCTCCATACATTATCCTAATCTACCTTCTCCATTCATTACGTTATAGATCACATACCTCGTTTTCTGATTGCTTAAAGCCTTTCTATCCGGTGTTGTCTTCTCTGCGCTCTCAGTTACTTCTCACAAGTATATTCGTTACAACTTGACCAATCAGATATAATGGATTGTCTGCTACGACCGGACCGTTTTGATACCGACCCAAACTCCACAGACAGTGGTGATGTATGGAAACGTTGGTTATATACTTTTTCAAATTTTCTTGAATTGACTGCCTCTCATAAACCCGCCGTATACAAATCAAACTCTCACCGCAGTGATTATGACTCTGCTATCACCACACTTCACTCTCTCTACCTACAACAAAAGAATGAAGTTTTTACACGCCATCTTTTAACAACTTGCAAACAAGCTCCTGATGAAACTATCGACCAGTTCATACAAAAACTTCGAAACCTTGCCAAAGATTGCATTTTCAAAGCTGTCAGCACGGAGCAAAATCAAGAGGACGTTATCCGCGATGCCTTCATAAGTGGACTCTTATCCAACTCGATTCGCCGACTGCTTGAACACAAAACTTTAGACGTAAGAACCGCATACGTACAAGCGAGGGCTTTAGACCTGGTTCAGCAACAACCGCATTCTTTCGCGCAATCTCAGCCTCCAATTTACAATACAGCTGCTACCGACGTCTCATCAAATACTGCCCAGAAACCTAATAGTAATTACGAGACTACAATAGCTGTAGCCCAAACTAACTGCTTCTTCTGTGGGCATGATCTACACCCTCGCTACAAGTGTCCAGCTCGGGATTCAGTCTGTAAATCATGCGGGAAACGGGGTCACTACCAAAAGGTTTGTCGTTCTGCTACTCATTTGAAACACACAGCGTCAGTCTCTCTATTTCTTACGTCCTCTATCGTCACTGCTGCAGCTCCAACTGGCCTCGCCAAAGCCAACACTGAAGTGGTAATCAATTGGACAATCCTACAGGCGCTGGTTTACACAGGATGCTCAGAAAGCTATGTTTCTGAAGCGGTCGTACTCTGAAATCAATGGACAAAATTGCCATCAAGTAGCCAATTCGTTCTGGCTTCCACACGAATAACCAGTAACACCAAAGGCCACAAAAGTACACCTTACAGAGATGTTAAAGTGTCCATCCTCACCAAACTGTGTGATGATGTGTTATTAGAGCATAACTTCCTACAGCGACATAAATCTGTGGAAATATCCTTTCAGGGTATTCAACCCTCATTTTCACTGTGTGGCTTAGCTGCCACTACTATTCCAGCTTCCTCCCTCTTCACTCAGCTCGATCCCTCTTGCCGTCTAATCCGTACTAAGTCGAGACGACATAGTCATCGTGATGGTTTTCATTCATACCGAGATCGAAAGATTGTTACAAGACGGTACCATCGAACCTTTGCGATAACCGTGACGCACACAAGTCTTGGTCACTACCAACGACGGCCATAAATGTCGCATGGTCGTCGATTATAGCCAAACTATTAATCGGTTCACCTATCTGGACGCCTATCACTTCCCTCGTATCGACGATATGGAGAATATTTCATAGTTCACCGTTTTCAGTACGCTGGACCTCCAGAGCGCTTATCATCAAATACCCATTAACGAAAGCGAAAGACAATATACCGCTCTTGAAGCGTGCAATAGCTTATACCAATTCCGCAGCATATCTTTTAGAGTGACCAATGGTGTTGCATGCTTCCATCGAGCGATGGACAAGCTGATACATCGAGAAATGCTCAAAAGAACCTTTGTCTATGTCGACAATATTACGGTATGCGGAAAAGATGCGAATGATCACGAGACTAATCTCAATCGTTTTCTGCAAGTGGACTGACATTAAATCGGAACAAATGTGTTTTCACTACCACAGAAATTCGTTTGTTGGGTTATGAAATATCTAAAGGATTCGTGAGGCCAGATTCCGATCAGTTCGAGGCGCTAATCAAACTGCTTGCACCTAAAACTCGAAAGCACAACAAAGGGTGGTTGGGATGTTCATACTATTCCCAGTGGTTTCCCCACGTTTCAGATAAAATCTACCTGTTGATTATCAACAACAGCTTTCTGTTACCCAACGATGTACTTTTCGTCCACGAATTTCTGAAATCCGAACTAATTCAAGCCTCACTCTTTTCCACTACTAGAGATGTTCCCTTGGTCGTTGAAACTGATACCTCAGATATATGCATCTCCGCTACACTAAATCAGAGTGGCCGACCCGTGGTCTTTTTCTCACGTACTCTCTCTGCAACCGAACGAAACCATACCGCTGTTGAAAAGGAAGGAAGGCGACGTTACCTGATTGGAACACACTTCAAGCTACTAACCGATCAACGTTCTGTTGCTTTTGTGTATGATACGAAAAGTGCGAGTAAGATCAAAAATGACAAAATTCAACGTTGGCGGATCGAACTATTTCAATTTTCTTATGACGTTGTATATCTCCCTGGTTCAAATAATCCTGCGACAGATACCCTATCTCGAGCATTTCGCGCATCAACTCTTTCTGCTGACTAATTAAAAAAGCTCCATGATTCTCTCTGCCTCCCCGGAATTACTCGTTTGTCTCATTTTGTTCGAACAAAGAATTCGCCTTTTCCCCTAGATAATGTCAAGTCTGTTATTCAATGTTCCGTTTGTTTCCAACTAGAATTCTACACTCCTTCCAATAGTCCGTTAATTAAGGCGACGCAGCATTTTGAACGTCTTAATATTGATTTCAAAGGACCAATTCCTTCTTCCACTCGCAATCAATATACACTGACTGTAATTGACGAATTCTTCCACTTCCCATTCGCTTTCCCCTGCTCAGATATGTTTGCATCCACTGTCATTACCCGACTAACCGACCTCTTTCCCATGTTTGGAATGCCCTCATTCGTTCATTTCGATCGAGGATCTACATTTATGTCGCAGGAGTTGAGACAATTCCTTTACGACGGGGGTGTGGCTACTAGCAGGATCACGAGTTACAACCCAAAAAACAATGGTAAAGTTGAAAGGCCCAATGGCACTATATGGAAAACTGCTTCATTGTGCCTGCGTTCTAAAGCACTGAATCTTGATCAGTGAGGGTACGTGCTTCCGGACGCGCTGCATGTTATCAGGTCGTTGCTGTGTACTGCTATCAACATTACTCCTTATGAACGCGTGTTTCCGCATAATCAGAAATCGCCCGCAGGAACCAGTTTGCCTCAGTGGCTCGTTAAGCCCGGACCAGTACTATAAAGGCAGAATGTCGGAACATCCAACTACGATCCCTTAGTAGAAATTGAACTGTTAGAGAGTAACTCCGAATACGTCCACATTCGACTTCCAAATGGTCGTGAGGAAACTGTATCCCTTCGACAACTGGCTCCCATCAAAAACAAAACTCAACCGCCACAACCCATTTTGTCAGACCCTATTTCAAACTTTTCTATTGTTGACACACCCTGCATTATATTCGACACGACAGAAACTACCAAAGTGCCGAAGAAAAAACGTTGGCAATCGTTTCTCCCACTAACAAAGGGTTAGACCTTAATTATTTCAAAATCGCGAGGCGTAACCTCGCTTCACAGTTTTATCATTATCTACGTCCTAAGATAACCTATTTCATACGCTGGAAAGTTAACTCCTAATACTCCACATTTACGTTAGTTAGTTTTTTATATGGTAGGGGAGAATGTCATTTTACTTCTAGATCATATTGTCCTTTTCCCTATCATACTGATCCCTCCATACATTATCTTAATCTACCTTTTCTATTCGTTACGTTAGAGATCACATTATATTATAGATCATGTTATAGATCCCATAACTCGTTTTCTGATTGTCTTGAAGCCTTTCTATCCGGCGTTGTCTTCTCTGTGCCCTCGGTTATTTCTCACAAGTATGTTCGTTAGATAGTCAGAGGGTCGAATATCACACTACAGACAACATGAGTTCTTCAGTAGTTAAACACGACCATATGGTAAGCAAGCACAACCAATTTTATAGATGTGGCACTACTACCTTCCGATTCAGGAGGATGAAGAACAGAAGAGGTAACTTCAGACACACCGAGGATCCAAAGGCTGACAGTTACAGTCAGTGTATTATCCAACACGGTCGAAAAAACATCCAGTTTCATTCAGATGCCACATGTGTATTTGAATGCATTCATTGCGTACATTAGTGCACAGAATTGACTATCAGTGTCTTATTCACTGCGCCCTTGGGCTAGACGTGGTAGTCTCAGAAAGACTGAATACCATCACACACTGATCGTGTGACGGGTGTACCTTCTTAGACCGTGGTCGAGCTTTCTCTTTCCGAGTGTTTTCGGGAGGGTTTGTATGACCACTTGAGGGAACAGCTAACCTCTGCCATCTCGGGTCTAGCGGTAAATATGGCCATCTTTGGTTTAGTATTCCGTTGGTTCCTACCTCCGGTTTTCTTCTTCCTTGGTCCAACTGGGTCCTTCAAGGCTCTCGCCACCGAATGCTTCGCGACCCTCACAATTACATTCTTTGGGGTGCTCGCAACCACGTCCTCCGGGTCTTTTACAACCACTTCGGCGAATGTCGGTCCGGATAGAGCTAGGGCACTCGCATACGGCGTCAGTTCCGCGAACACTTCTGCAGACAGGCTACAAAGCTCTTAGCCCGGAGAGGCGCGTGTAACATTCGCCTCAATTTCGGGTAGTGGCCGCTGAGGAGAACTCAATCTAACACCTACGGGACAACACTTTAGGCAACAAAATTTTAGCCGGTCTGAACAACTTCCCTTGGGGCAATTGTATGGCTTAGCGGTGACTAAAGCGCAAGTAAGATGCAACCACCCGTCACATATGTCGCAACGTAAAGCCTGAGTCCGTTTTCCGATGCTCCTTCCACACTTCAGGCACAATGAAGGCTACTCCACGGCGGCGAGCGTCACCCTCTGACAATCTGGGGGTAGTGTGCCACCAACTGATCGAACACAGGAAGTACAAAAGTTGATGATAAAGTGAATGTTGGTTTGGCTGCACAAACATGGTGCTCTCGAAATTTGGAAAAAACCACACCACGCAGTAAAATTCTAACCTGCTAATGGAAAATCCATAGCCACGGTGTCATTCACCAACACACTTTGTCTGGCGTAAAATTTTAAATAAGTGTTCATGTTGGTTAGGAACCATGAGTTATACCGGAATAAATGGATGGCAAAAAACACAAGTGGAAACCAATAGAAATAAAACCACTTACTCATAATCACATTTCAAGGTCGAACTTAACCTTCACGAGATTCAGCGATTCAGCGATTGATACACAGATTCGAGGCAGAGGCCCAAGGGTCCCGGATCCGGTCGGTTTTTCTTGTTC
The DNA here is from genome assembly GCA_013368495.1 of Paragonimus heterotremus. Lineage (NCBI taxonomy): Eukaryota > Metazoa > Platyhelminthes > Trematoda > Plagiorchiida > Troglotrematidae > Paragonimus > Paragonimus heterotremus. The sequence continues at coordinate 92,220 of LUCH01001770.1, forward strand.
AGTATCAAGGGATCGTTTGCTGATCTGAAAGGCATTCATTGAAAATAGGAGTGACATTCGTTGAAAACAGGAATTCACGCAGATTGACGGACTTGGAAACTTGTTTTCTCGGTGGGTCTGGGTTATGTATGGCAGCTGCTGAGTTGGCCACAAATCGCAAACGACTTGTGTGAGCGCAGCGGGGACAAGCCGTTTTGTGATAAACAGAAAACATGGTTTGTAATAGCGGGTTCGAGTTCAGTTAATTTCAGCTTACCGGACGAAACGGCTTCAGCCAGAAATTCTCCAGTTTCCTGCAACACTGAGCTTCTCAGAGCGCCCAGTGATGCACCGATAATAAGAAGAGATTAGTCGCTTCCATGAGCTATCATGAGTGCTACCAAATAAAAGATGAAGAGTTCATCCAGTGGAGACGCGAAGTTTCAATACTGGTAGTTCGAATTCCTCCCCGCGTTGTTTTATTGACGCTTGACTGCATCCGTACCCTAAAGATTTTGAGACTTACGAAGCAACCTATACTTATTCGCTTAGTCGCCCCAGAGATGGAGGAAAGTTCCAACCGGGAACCTTGTGTGAAGTGTGTTCGCGCGTAGGGCCGTGCTATTCAGTGCTTGCTCTGCGACACATGATTCCACATATCGTGTTTAGGCATGTCTAGTGAGATTTACACACTGTTGACAGCAACACAGTTGGAATGCATCCACCTTGTTTGCCTCTGTTGTACGACTGCTAGACAGGCTACTAGTTGTAAAGCCAGCACCTCGCCATATGCAGTGGATGTGACATCCTCTGATCGACAGGCCGCAGTCGGTAGGGTGTGTAACGAGAGTGTTAAATGCGCAAAGCGAAAGAGAGGTATCCCGGTTGCTCCAAAAACGCTTATGTCCATTACTGCTGACGAACTTCCAACAGCGTGCAAACGAGCGTGATCAAATTCTGAAGTTCTTCGCTCTGTCCTACCTAAGATGCCCAGTCCTGCTGTTCGGGAGAGCCACGTTAATGATGGTGTAATTTCGGCTGAAGTCTCCAACGGCACCAACACCGTCACCACTAAAGAGCTGAGCTCTTCTGCTGGGGAAGATTCTGTAATTGTTCGGAACCTTCCGGAGTGTGCTGCCAGCCGCATAGAGCTCCGCGACGAGAGGGCTCTGGAGGAGCCTTTGCACTAAAACTGGCATAAATCCCAAACTATATCGACAGGCTAACGATAAAATTGGATTCGCCACTTGTTGACCAATTACGGTTAGCAAGGGTCATGCCTTCGTCATCTAATTTGACTGAAGACGTTCTCCTAGTAGCAAATGAGCTGCTGGATGATTCTACAGTCCGGGTGTACCTCGACATACCATGAGGTGAACACCAGAAGTGAAATATCGTTAAGAAGAAAACCGAAACGGCTGACCGATTTCCGAGTGTTATCATCACGGCTGTCCCCAATCCCATTAGCGACGATCTGGAACACAATAAGAGTCAGTGGCGATTCCTGTCAAATGCACTTGAACTTACCAACGTCCAAATATAGCGTACTCACTGTATCCTGCGGCTCAAGCTGGAGTCGGGCGAATCTAAGTCAAGACTTCTCAAAATTACTGCCATCTTGCATGAGATGGCATTGCACATATTACAGCGGTTCCCCATTGACGTCGTTTCATCTCTGATGGGATTTCGTTTCACCTCGATCGTTCTAAGGAGGAACGAGATTTATTAAAAGCCAATCACCGCACGCGTGTTAGTCGCCTGGTGGTTCCTAGTGAAGATTTAACGATCTCGAAGAATCCACTACAGCCGGCTCTTGTGGAGTCGACGACCTTCATCAGCGTTTCGTTTTGAATGAACCCCCAATTCGCAATCGCAGGATAACGTCCATTCGTTTACCATTAGCTCTGTAAAGTTTATCTACACAAATGCGCTTAGCTTGGTGAATAAATAACCAGAGCTTCGCGAACTTTGTTCCACTACAAAGCCTCGGATTGGTGCCATAACTGAATCAGCTGAGTTTAGTTCTTAGGACGGAACGGCTTCAGCCAGAAATTGTCCGGTTTCTTACACCAGTGAGCTTTTGTGGGATCCCAGTGATGCGACGATAATGAGGATAGATTCTTCACTTCCACGAATTAGTATGTGGGCTACCAGGTAGAAGCTGATGGTTTCAAGCTACCGGTGCTATCAGAACAAAAGTTCACAGCTGCCACCGAGATACACACATTTATTCTCCCACGGAAAAGACTTGAAGCAGGGGTTAAACGTAGGGCCAATCAGGGTTAGATTCCTGTATCCTATACTTTTAGTTGCTAAGACTAACTTTGTAAGTAAAATAAAACAGTGAAGAATATTTAAAATAGAGAATGCAATAGTGGCAAATACAAATGAAATTTGACTAACTTCAATCTAAGACAATGGAAGTACTTTTGAAAATCATCAAAACCAAACCCTCACAACATGCCCTGGAAGAATGATGATCAACACCCATTTAGCCTTCTCTCCAACTCTGTCAAACAATCAGAAGATATTAAACTTCGTGGAAGCGTGTTCCAACGTTTGGTGACGACATACGAAGTTAGCCCTAATCGACGTAGCAACTCTCTTTCTCCCCAACTTGAAACTATGGCCTCGGAGATGTGAGTTTGCGTACAGGCCGAACAGAGATTCCGCGTAAACTCCGGTTATTCCCTTGAGAATCTTGAAGGTATCTATCAAGCCTCCTCCAACCCTCCTTCGCGCAAGAGGAAACAGGTCAGGTTTTCCCATTCTGTCTTCATGCGAGTTTTCTCGCATCCCATCAAGCAACCTTGTAGAACCCCTCTAAATTTTCTCGAGTAACTTCACGCCTTTTACCATACGCAAGCTTCAGGCCTGCACACTGTTTTTCAGATGTGGCCCCACATGAACTTTATGGAGCGGCAACGACAACTTCGGGCTCCTTGTTGCGGACGTTTTCCTTAACATATACAGCGCTAAACTTTCTTTTCGAGCCGCCTTAAAACGTCGTTTGGATGCTTCGAAGTTCCCCTCTATGAGCGCTCCATAGTCCTTGGTTGTTTCTATCCTCCGCAGCTCCATTTCCCCACCTTCCCAGCCAAATTACCTGACTGATCCTGACTGATCCCCAGCAAGCGGCTGACTTCGCTTGTCTACATTCAAGGGTAGGCATCACCAACATGACCGATTCTGAACAGTACTCAACTCGTCCTGCGTGCTCGTTTTGTCAGGATTTCCTGCAATCGTCACATCATCAGCGAAGATGTGGCAAGGATAATTCGATTTTTTGGTGAGATCATTGATGAACATTAAAAACAGTAGTAGTCCAAGTACTAACCTCTGAGGTACCCCTTTAACCACTGCACCTTCAGTAGACCTTTTCCATGCTATCTCCACTTGGAAGGTGCGACTTCTCAAGAAGTCCTGTATCCATCCTACTAGTCTTAAAGTGAGACATAAAGTCCTTAATTTGAGGACTAATAATAGGTGGTTCATCGCCTTCGACTGCCTTCTTCAGGTACAAGTAACAAACCTCAACTTTATCCCCCTATACACCCTCTCTGTGATCTCATGGATGAAGCAAAGCGGGCTGGTGAGACAAGCCCTATGCCTCACGAATCCATGGTGGTCTGTACAGAGAAGCCTATTCTCAGTATGACCCCTCACAATTCTATCCCTAATGACTCATTCCAACAGTTTCGGGACAGTGATGTAAGGCTCACTGGTCAGTAGTTGCCTACTTCGTGCTTCTTACCCCCCTTATTGATGGGTACAACCTCTGTTTTCCATCAGTCATCTGGGATGATGATCTTTTGTAGGGTAAAATTAAATAACAGTGACAGGCTGCTGTAAAACACCACTAAAATATCTTAGTATCCTTAGGTGGATTCAGTCCGGCCCCATCGCTTTATTCACCTCTAATTTGTCTGATTTGTCCTTAACCCCTTCCTCACCTGTCTCGAATTCCTTCATCAGTGGCCCTCCTGCAGTCCCTGTACTAAACCCCAATGTGGCAATTGTACAAAAATTCGACGGAAAACCCTCGCTTTTCGTAGTTATAACTCAGCAACATTGCCGTCAGTATCAACAGCGCTACTAAGTCCTCTCCTAATGTTTCCTTTGGCCTGAACATAGCTAAAGAAAACATTAGGGTTCTTATGATAGTTCTCCGCCAGGTCTATTTCAAACTTTTTCCTACACTCATTTTGTACTTCAGAATCTCTTTCTAGCCACCCCATACTAACTAAGTCTGATATACTCCCAGATTGTCTGTATACAGCCCAGGCCGTTTTTTCACGTCTCAGTGTTTTTTCCTCCTTATTCATCCACCACAGAGACTTGCTCCTTTGTCGACTGAGTCTTAGTGGTGCATACGTGTTAGGTGGTCGCATAAGATTATCTTTAATTATGGCCCAAACTTTGCCGACATCGTTGGTGCCATTAAAATCAATCTAATTCAGCTGTTTCCCATCCAACCTTAGTCGTTGTATATCAACGCTTTTAAAGAATGTAAGACACCTAACAGGGGACTGCATAGGCATAACTTAACTGCAGATATATAAATCCATGGCTATTATTGGTCAAGAGTGTTGCGACCGTCAAGTCCGAAATATCATCGGGGTTTCCTGTTATAACAGGATCAAAGACAGTAGCCGTTTGACCATCCCCCACCTAGTGACCTCATTGACGTGTTGAGATGATGCCTTTTCGTTCAGAGGGCTTAACAGTGCCTCACCGAACGTACTAGTAGCAGCATACAACAATCTCCCGTCCGCCTCTGGTGCGATGAAATCTTCTACAACATGGAGTTGCCGTGACGTGATCGCTTGCCTTCTAATAACACTGAATATTTGCTCATCCGTCTGCCAACTAGAAGAGGGGCTTCTGTAAACGCACAAGAGCAGCAACGTTGTTCTGCCGTCTGCCATGGAACAGCTTGATAATTAAATATTCCTCGCATTAAACTCCTCTTTTTGGTGCTGCTCATAAGACTGCGCTATTAACAACAAAACACCCCCACTCATTCTGCCATATTACCTGTCTACCCTGTGGATCAAATATCTCGGGGGTAGAACATTATCGGCGGAAATATCCCCTCGTAACCAGGTCTCATTAACCGCAACGACATCTTTCCCTCCTAATTCCCGTGAGAGCTCACTTCACTTGTTCCCTAAACTACCAGCATTTGTATACGTTCCCGTAAGGGACATTTCACAACCACATCTTGTTTCAGATTCCTTGACCCGAGGGGCGGCCCATGGTTCAGGAATTACACCTGAGCACCCACTCGTTATTTGCAGGGAGTTCTCCACTTTTTCCTAGCCTCAGGCTGATCCTTACATTGAGAAGCTTTTACAACGGCAGTAAGTCTTATGTCTGTCTCCCCATCCTCCTGGTCCACGAGTGAGTGTGTTGGCCTTACCCATGGTCCCAGTGTTGCGTTGTGACTGATAATCCAGTACCACTGACACGGCTAGTATTCTTCCTCTCAACCGAGTTGTCTGGTGTCACCGTCGGTTGGCTCTCAGTAGCTGTGCACATCTGCACTGCCGCCGCTAACAATTTATCTCGATGCCTGGGATTGGCGAACTCAGCTGACACGGGCCTAGGACTGTATGTGTTTGTTTGCCATTCCACCAACCAGATTACTTGTTTAGTGGCCACATGCTCAGGAATATTTAGTTGTCTTTGGAGATTCACCAACTGAAACGTCATCGTCCTCATCCTGGTTTACCTTCCTTCGGCTTGTGCTTAGTTATGCCACTGGCGACGACCTATTGACCAGAACTGGCTCCTGGTTATGCTTTCTAGCCGCCTTCTTCCTTTCTTCCACCCGGACTCCACTAGGGTTCATCCTCTTTTCAACGTTCTCCATCAATGTTGGGATCATTCGGCTTGTTACTCCTAACTTCCCTTATGCTGTCATCTACCTCGTTGAGCGCAGCAGGCGGTGTGGTACTACCAGATATCTCCTCCCGATTCACTCCGATGCTCGCAACAAAAGTACAATCGTGAAGTTTGCCTATGTGTAACCCACAAGCCCATAGTAGCTCCTTATGAACCACGCATCAAGAGCCTGCTACACCCACGCTGGAACAGCCCCGCATACCCATCGCACCGTACACTATCGGCGCTGACCTTCAGGTAACACTTTTTATTACTACAACCGCCAACTTTCAGACTGACCACCTGGATAATTTTTCCTGGACCCGTGCAAAGAATGTTCACCAAATTCCACTGCCACTAATATTGGTTAAAGAAAGTAGCTGACAAAAGATGACTGTCTCAATTGGAAGGGAAAAAACCGAACGTTGCGGCATATATAGAACTCAACTGGACAGTTAGTCGTCACACGGCAATTTGATAACTTCCACTCCTTTCACCAATCCCTCCGGCGCCTGCGGGCCATCGCTCTCATGACGTACGTTCAACGTGATCCAGTTTCGTGGATGTCGTATTGAGCCGTGTGCGGCCGCCCAACAAGCTCCAGGATGCGCCGCAGTGCGCCATCAATAGAGTTTTTTTATAAGTGACAACAATACCGCTAGGCTATGGTTTTTAAGGATAGCAGTCTATTTATTTAGATGTTAGAGATGCTGTCCACGAGTCCCACTGAGTCGGAGCCTTCTTTAACCTGAGAAACAGAATAGAAAATTTGGATATCGATCATGGTAAGACATATACGCCTTCGAACATTGTGCAGCCTAGTCAGAGTCTGCAGGTTTTCACTATCAGGTTCAACAAAATACATTCCACATACGTGGCGTTAATTCTTAGGGGGCTAAGGCGATTCTCAACGTACTCCGTTTGGGAGACAACGTTCTGGTCCTTGGTTATTTTTGGCAGTGTATGAAAAAATAAGTTGCCTGGGCGTTTGCCTGGCATGTGGGCCACCTTCTCACAGCTATCGATACGTTCGCCATCTAATCCTCGAAAGTGTGAGTTTTACAGCTTGGTTGAGGTCACGCGAGATAATTGGTGGCGAAAACTTTCAGGGTTGAACACTGCTTCGTTGAGAAGCAGCCGTCAGAACCCTTGTGCTCTTTTCTTTTTGCTTCTTACTGATGCTTTGAACCCACAGGTAGGCTTCGTTTCCAGGGGAACCCTGTGTGATTATGAATCAGTCCCACACAGCACTCCTCATTTTAGCTATGTTATGTACGCATGTTCTCCGCCCAATGAGCTTTGATCTGGAACGTCGAGAACCTTCATGTACTATTTCGTTGATCACCGTTTTGACCCAGTCTCAGAGCCCATCGAATGGGGTACATTTACACGGCAACGAAGCAAAATTTATGAATTCTCTCATGGACATAGAGTCTATGCAGCGAAAACTCCATCCAGTAACGCACGTGGTTTTATGAAGGTACGATATATGAATAAACTGTAAAGAAATGCCATCATGACCACCGAATAAAAGGAGCACAGAAGCAGTTAAATGATTGATCATGAGGGCTTCACATGCCAGTATGGCGGGAATTTCGAATCAGCACGTCAGCATTCGTCGTCGAATGCACAGTGGTGAATTGTGTTACATTCGATGTACAGATAATTGTCAAAGGCCCATAGTCGTACACTTCGATCGAATAAAACCGGCCCAGATTTCAAAGGAAGCGGAGGAATTAGAGGAGATACTAGAGACAAAAGTCGAGGTCGAGGTCGTGAGAGATACCAGGGGCACCGGGACGATGCCTCATTAACGAGGGCGTAGTATAGCGGGAAAACGAAACAAGCGCGACAGTATACTGTCAGCGTTGTGCTAATTTATCAAACACCGGAATACTCCCGTGGGGGAAACTAATCAGAATCACATGTTACATAAACATACCTACCCGAATTCTGTCTTCCGTCTTCTCGCTTGACTATTACATTAGAATCTTGTCTAGTTAGCTCAGCGTACAACCCACGGCCATCTGGTTGGCTGGTTTGTGTTCTCAGATTAATCTTTGTATCAGGAGGTGGCAAATAAGGTCTCATGATCAGCATTTAAGTTCATGGTGGCAAGTGAGATACCCTGGAGATTGGAATTTCTCATCAGTAACACATGGAAGCGATAAGTCATGGGAATCGACAACACGACGCCGCAGTAGTGAAGGCAAAAGATCAGTATCCCAAGTGGAGACATGAGGCGCGTATTAACACGCCACGCCTTATTGATTTGCCGACATGTACAGGCAGTCGAAACAGTCCGGAATCGTAGTCAATAGAGTACAAGACAAGTAGGTTGTCAAGGTCAATCACGGCCAATCAGAAAGTAGCGAAATAAACCAATTGGTTCGACACTACATGTGTCTCAGGGAGAACCCCAATCTACATACGTGAGTGCATGTTTTTCTCATCAAAACAGCTTGGTGGAAGATAAATAGCGGCCAACAGGTACGGTCGCCCTTTGACAGGTGAACTATAGCCCATACTGCTTCGGGTACCTGACTGACGACCTAGTGCAGCCCACAAATCCTTGGGTTTTTGGTTGATAGAGAGCACTGCCTTCACTGATGTTTCCTTTGCGATCCGTCTGCGGAACTGGAATCCCTGGAATCTTAGGTTCACCATCTTCGGTAGCTTCGTGCATCCGAGTTTCGATCATCCTAAACACCACGAGCTCACGACATTTACATACTTGACGCAGTTCTGGAGACTTGCTTTTTAGGCCTAGTGTGTCATTACATGAGTACCTCTGTGGCTAAACTACCATAGGGTAGCAAGGTAACTCGTCCGGGAGTTTAATGGGGACATCAGTCGTATGTGCTGGTGCGTCGGTGGTCAGCTCAGGTGCTGAGTGTTGTATGCCTGCCTGCTCCGGGTATACTACCAAGACGGGAAGTGCGACGTTCAATAAATATTTGTATATAGCCTGTTCCACCGGAGCTAACACATGAAGTTTTGGCACATTCTCGTGGCTGTTTATTGTTAGTGTAGCCGATGCAATATCACCCAGTGTCAGTAGCCACTCGTGTTCCGGGACAGACTCATGCTGACACGAAGTAAGCCCTTCAAACTATGGTTGGTAACAACGTTACTGTAAATCCCCTGATAGTGGTGATGTAACAGAAAGCCAGTTAACGAAGACCCTGTCCACCACACTGTCGGAAAATAAGGTGACACTCAAAAACTTGGGACTCTCTGGGTGAATGGTACGTGGGTGCAAGTCATGGGCGATTTTCGGGCATGGGGGCAGCAACGTAACTAGATTACCTTATGTGTCAGTGTTACAAGTTTCAATCGAATTGAAGAACTCAATGACGCGCAAATCACCGGATCCAGACTTGATATTCCCTGTCGTCGCGGAATTTTCGGAACAGCTTGTAGCACTTTCAGTCATTTCCTACCGACCGACTGTTTACTGAAGGGCTGGATACAGTCCAAATGTTAATGCAGTGACAACCCAACAAACAATCCACCAATGGCTTTGATTTCAGTGGTCTCTAAGATGCTAAACAGGTTATCAGATGGATCTCTCCGGGCAGTGTTTGAAGTCCTTCAACTCATCACCAAAACTTACATGGATATTGTGGAAAGTACTCGCGTGCCACAAATTTGTTGATTTTTCGTGATGTTCGGATGAGGGCTACAGACTCAGGATGGAACACTAGCGTAGTTTAGCTTGACTTCTCTGAAGCGTTTAACATCGTTGGTCATCTCGTCTTGCTGCGAGAATTGAACAAGTGTGAACTATTATAGCATCCGCAAATATTGAGCTCGTAGGTCATTCTGAAGAAAAACAATGCTTTTGACGCGGATCCTCCTTTTTCAAATTCTTCTGAAAGTCTTAGAAGGGGGACTTCATTAAAAATGCGTACATTACGTCAACTGTAGGTGAACACATCTAAGAAGTGCCTAAACTACCAGTTTCGTGGTGGAGAAGTTCCCCGATGTAGACGTCAGCCCACATTTTCCTGGCTCGTAAATGCGTCCGTTGTGATGCTGCAGGCAGAACATATGATCCTGTGACCCGAAATTACTGAATTGTTCGGCGGTTTTCAGATACCAACGAAGTGGAAATAAACGGTCATACAAGGTTGGTACTGTACTTCAACGGGAGTACTTACTTCTCGTTGATTAAGCATTTATGGCAAAGTTTCTAGCTTCCTTATCCATAGAAAATGTATACATTCCCTTTTGTTTTACAAGGTTTCAAGTAGGTATCGGTCAAAGAAACGTTGTTCCCAGGAGAGGTTGCAAAGTAGTTTGTCATATGGATGTTTTCACCTTTGGTGCACATGGGAAGGTGTGAAAATTGGCGCTATGTTTCACTCTATCGTTGAGGACCTTCAGAAGTTTTTTCCGTTCGATCTATTGCACCGTCCCTAACTCCAGTGAGATTGCGTTGCGTTCCTACAAAAAAACAAACAGAAACAGATTAACCCAAGCTGATTAGAAGTCGTTTTTCTGCAAGTCACTACTCGATGCTTAGAACACCAGTTGCTTATCACGGTAGCAGAAGATGCTTCTATCGAAATGTAATTCAGCGAAACTGATGATAATCAACACATATCCCAAACGCTACAAATGCATGTGTTCCATCACTTCCCGCAAGTGCACGGTTCTCAAAGTTTCTCACAGTGAATTTGGTCGGATGGAGCGGCTACCAGTGTCAACGCATACTGCACACTTAGACGTTGTTCTTGACTAACAGCTTCATTCTCCGGATGATTGAAAACGATAGATACATGTAAAAATGAACCAGACTATATAATGTCATAGTATTTCCAATATATGATGAAAACATTTTGACAATCACATCAACAAGATTTCGTTTCTACCAAACGATGTGAGTAGAAATGATGTTCGTTTGCTTCACATGTTAAAGTAGCTTCTTGTACTGAGCGTTTGACGATTGTTGTGTTTTATAGTAAGCCGGCGACCACATTTCCTGTCTTCTTTCATTGCTTTCTCGTTGGTCCTTCTTCTGCTTACAATGAAAATCTTTCAGGTAGTGTTTGCAAGTCTTCCTTGCAAAGACTGACACGACCATTCAAATTACGCGCGTGACAAGTCATTTCCCCACGAACGTTAACCTTAATGTATTACCAAACTGTGACATCATTTACTTGTGGAAACTTGTTCTCGCTTAGTTTTATTTCTTTTATTCCTACTGTTTATATGTACCCTGGTTTCATTTGCGCTTGATCGCTCCACCATTATGCGACTGATGTATTTGATTATATTCACGTGAACCGTTTGCATCGGAACTTATAAATTTGATGGATTGAATTCCGAGGTTTTTTATCTTCTTTCTTTTTTATGTCAATTTTGTGAACCTTAGCACCTCATTAATAAGAAACTCGCCAACATGACCGTCTTTCCTTCCGGATTCGATTGAGTTGCGCAGCTGGCTCAGAATTTATGGATGCTGGTTGCATAAAGACGCAAATATTCTGGATTCAGTCTATCGGCGGACGTTGCGAATAGACTGAACGTTGCTTGGGTAACCACTAGACGTTCGAGATAGAAACTGGGCATGGCCCAAAAGTAAGTCTTTGCAAACAGCCACGTATCTGTGATGTTCTGCTTCTGACTCATTAAACTTTACAGGTGGACAGAGTTCACCAACGGATTAACGGTCCAGTGTTCATAGTAAGCTGTTTCATCTAGAGCTCTGTAGGCTCCCCATCTGTCCGTCAGTATTTCGATGTTAGGCTGTAGGCGAAAAATATGAGTATTCTAACGGGCTTACTCGAACATGTCTTCGGTACATTCTGGTGATAAAAGACTACCGTTTGTTTTCCATGATCGAATGAGTTCCATTAGTTTCGTCGTAAAACCTGCGTTGTTTGTGAAGTTCACAACTATGACTCGGGACATGATACCCATTTTTACACCGTGGCATATGTACCGAAGTTGGAAACATCTGTATGATGGCCTCATGTGTAACCTTTTCCAGGAATAACATTTCGTCGACCAACATCCACCGGACATCCTAAGCACTTACTTACGTGGCTAGAGGATTACCCAGCTGAACGAATGTTAAACACCAAGGTTATTGGACAGCTATCAGGGGGCATCCCTGCCAACAGGGGCGTTCTATAAGGATCATTCCCAAGATAACTGTTATCGTCCTTTTCGTTCTTGAAAAACTAGGTGTAGTCGAGTCGCCGATGTCACTGTAAGCCAATGAAACAAACCTTCTGCGGGTTCCAGAGTACTAAAAAGATGTGGTAGCCCAACGGAACGGTCTGAACAATCTAAACCGGTGGTCTTCAAGAGATAACGTACTCCCAAGTGTCAACAGACATAAAGCCGTGGCAATCGCTATGAAGATTATAATGACTGTTGTTTTGGCGACACAAAGCTGCTCTTGTCATCATACACACGACAGCCCAAGGCCATAGCGTAAAGCAGTTTTTCCTTCTACGAATTGTTCCGCCGTGGATAAAAAGCGCAACTTTGTGGTCACGGCTGAATCGGTTGAGAGTTTCAAAATACTATTCAATGGGCATGCACGTAATAGGTAACCGGCAGTACAAGTTTCCTAACCGTTACACCAGCTCACTCTGTTAGATCATCAACAGCGCATTTCTGACTGACTAGTGTTTCAGTACAAATGACCGCAACCAACGGCTTCGTCAAATTTGCCCTTTGTTTTTTCCTTCTGCGTTTTATCACCATCGGTTATTTTTCAGCACTAAAGCAGGGACGCACAAGCAAACGCCTCAATTTCTCGCGTGATAACCCATGAACCTACCCACGAACCGATGTAAAAATTGTGTGAAGTAGGTGAGAAGGTGGTGGTAGACTGCCCACATCAGTGATCACAGCGCCATTTACATTAACGTTCGAAGAAATAGGCTGACATTAGAACAAAGTTTGGGTAAACCCGTAGGGTTGATTTTTACTGAATTATGACGTCCAACAGTGATGGAGGCGAAGATGACAGCTGGCTCCTTCTGGATGGTTTGAAGTTATCCTGCTCTAATAAACACCGCGGTAGGATCTCACAGACCTGCAGCTGGGGCCAGGGAGTGATCGGCATAGAACTATGAACTTAATGACTCTTTAACCGGACGAGAATGCATTACTGAGAAAACCTTACGGTTCGGTTTAGGCCTTCTGCTTTCCAGGAACACCGGGCTGGGAATGGGCAATTTTTCATCGATTTTCCAGTGACTTTGGGCATCATGTTATTCATATTCTGCTAGCGGGACCGAACCGACTCCTGGTACTTCGGAAACAAAAGCCGCCGACGTATGTAGAACGGCATTTCTGACTTTTCGTAGAACTCCCCAATTTTTACCACTCTATGCGAAGTAGCTCCGAATAATTTTCGCTAGTAATCGATAAGGGACTTACATCCTTTCGTACTTGCCCTGGTTTTGACAGGTTAAACTTTTATCTAGTCACCCCGTTTAATATTTCCATACTTACGCCACCACGCTCCAGCTTCGTTGTTGACGAACTTAACACGTATTTGTAGACCGCAGTTAAGGTAGCTGTAGAGAAGTATAGTAAAGATAAGCCCCCAGCGAAGTCTGTTTCATCCCCGCTTAGACTACTAGCCGTTTCATTTTCGACCATGTGTGTTACATGTTTCTTCTTGCTCTCAGTGCACCCTAGATGGACGCTTCTTGCAAATAAACTGAGGGCAGCCAGAAAGATCCTTGCTCAGCGCTCTCTATAAGTTAAGTGACATGATTTTATCACACTGGCATCGATACCGCCGCTCACCCGCTGAATACTGAGGGCATGATTGTGGAGACTTGTTTTGCTGGAGAAGCTATCAAATATTCTCGCCGTGGAATTTGCGGAGAGCAGCGTCGTGAAATCAACCAAAGTGATTGCTATCACTGCAATTTGCAGTCAGACTCATATCAACCAATCTTAACAACTTAAGCCAGTTAATAGGGAGAGCAGGTCAAGAACGATTGTTACAGATGACTGCTCCCGACGGGATCACTTAGTGAAATTGATCTCCTGGTTTGACAAGTAACACTTTCGTTTTTTTCAATGCACAAGGATGACCAACAATTAATACGGCGGCAACGTCAAACTGCGATATTTTAAGAATTCAATCAATTTGACATTGCTAAGAGATGACGAATAGCGGGAAAGGAAGCAGAGTATGAGTGCTATGAACCACCATAAGGGAACAGAGTAGTTCTGAAAAGGCGTCAAGATGAGATTTCGAATGTAATTCTGCTGTACCCCAACAGTAAGACAAAGGTTTTGACTTTCTTTCCGACGGCAGCGAACGAGTAGCGCGCGCGTTGTAAGCAGCTCTTGATGGACGTCATACTGCGAAAATAGTAGAAAGGTTTCAGAATCTCTTTACGAAGGCGACGATGCCCAGTTGAAGCGATTTATAGTGACAATATTTTTCCTTTCCTCCACAATCAAAAGACAAACTTAGGCTGCCAGATTCTAGCGGACTGAAGATAAACCAGGTCAGCCTTCTGTATGGTACGCAGAACATCTCCCAAAATACCAGTCCTTGTTGTACATAGGGGACGTGAGGAAGCTTGCTTGCCACCCACATGGTGCAAAAAATCGCACTTATCCTTGGCGTGTTCGTTAATTCATACACCCCAGTGAAGCCAAATGCACTGCTGAACTACTTACGCATTCGACGGCTGACTCCTCAACTTCTCCAGATGCTGTTGAAGGGCATGAGACAACGTTTCACAGGATCTGTCGTAACTTCTTTGTATGTTGAACATCCTATTCACTTCATTGTCCTTCTGGTCTTCGAAACGCATATACAGGAACAATTCTGATAGTGTACGTGCCTACTAAAAGTCAGGTGATTAATCGTTTTGCACTAGGTAGGTGATAAAATAATCCAAAGCTTTCTATCCCGCGCTGGGATTGGTTCATTGCCCGGTGGCGTTAAGGCAGAACTCAGGATGTCGGGACGTTATACTGTGTCGTTGTGTCCCGGAAGCCCGTCATAATTAAGCGTCTCTCGTTTCCAGGCAAAAAACAATCAGTGGGATTTTTGGAAATCCAAGAAGCTGATGAGGTGTAGATAACCGGCCACTCGATGCGTAAGCTTGACTACCGGTCTCTTGGTTAAGAGTAGGTTTAGTGTTGCGACCTTTTGATGGAGAAATACAAGAACGAACGCAAAGACCACGAGTAGCATTTCATTAACGGAGGAACTCAGCGATATCGTGATGTCACGGAAACCAGTACGCAGGTTTCAGAACCCAACTTTCACGACTCAGAATCCCATCAGCAACTAAGAAAAAAGATGGCTGCTATGACCGATCCTTCTTCATGCAGGCGCACAGAAATAACGACCACCGGATTCAGAACACTTTTGATCGGGGGTTCTGCAGTACCATTCTGTAAGCAATAAAATGTGTTAAATAATCAGCCGCATGCTTCGATTGTGACAGTCGACATCAGTTGTAAAAATGTGCCGAAAGTCAAAGGTCGACTGCTTACAGTTGAGTAAACATTGAAAAATTAATAAAGAAATTTACCTCGCAGGCCCTTTTAGTTGTACAAACAGAACAGAAGAGATTTACCTATGGTGGAGTACACCAAATGACAGCAGATACGTTACACAGTGACCTTCAAACGGGTGGAACAATGCCTACGGGTGATACTGTACGGTTAAGCTGTAAAATGGAGTGGGAGTTATATCGTAGTAGCCGGCGATCGTGTGGCTTCTTTACTTTTTTCCGCTTGGTTTTTCTGTACCCATGATGCTGGGAACGTCTGCTATAGGAGACCTGATATGACTTTGCTGTCACTTTCTTCTGCTGTGTGATTAACGGTATGCAGTGAATACTTGCCCTCTTTCTAGCGACTTATCTATTATTCCATTGTTAAAGGTAACTTAACCCGAACCTATTCGAGCATTATTCAACGTACTCGATGGTACTACATACTATTCGCTTGGCAAGCTTTTGAGTGCCGTCGAGTGGGCTGTTGCCCATCTCGCGCTTCTCTTCTTCAGCCCCTTGGTTGCTGCCGTTGATCCCAGACTGGGCTAGAACTAACTATATTATCAAACATTGTTGGAAGTACACGGTTTGCTTCTAAACTCCACTGAGCTCCTCAGTTCGAGGTCTGCTGGAACTACTTGTCGATTACTCTTCAGAAAAGACGTATTCGCATGTTCGCTTGCCTACTGCAGTACACAAGGGGGCAAAATAAAAAAATATGAGCATAAGAAACGCCTGGCAGGAATTTTCCAACAGATCCGGCGACCGCGCAATACATTTTTCTAACAATTTTCATTGGCTGCTTGGCCCCAAGGCAGAATAATCATACACAGCAGCTGTGGTTATAAGTTCTGAGTGGCCTTAGGGCTAAGCCATTCAGCGGGCCAATAAGAGGGAAACACCAAACTTGCATTTCGAAGAAAATGGCGGGCGTTGAAAATCCCGAAGTTGAGAACATCAGTTTTGAAAGCAGCTGGGATGATTTCTTCAGAAAATATATTTGGTTCCAACGGTTGACGTCGGGCAAATAATTACCAATGTACAGGTCAGCAAAATTCTAGTTGAAAAGTTAGAGGAAGTTGTTGCATATTAAAGCAATCACCGTTTGTATATAGTACAAGAACGTGAAGGAAATGTAAACGATAAAGTAGAAGGGAGCTAAACTGGCTTTTAACATTCAAAGCTCTAGTAGTCCCTATCAACCTAGACCACAGAGAAGCACGCATGTACATCATACACTACTGGGTTTTGGTGGAAGACAGACGTTTTAAAAAAACGATGCAGGAAAGAGTCGCTGCAAAAATCATTCTCAAATTTAGGCCTGTCGGTGTGCAGTGTGAGGTCAAGTACGCGCTATATGGTTTGTAAATGAGGCTGCGGATAAAATTGTCACTGCGGCGTTATGCATGTCGAACAGTCGTTTAAGCATTTCTGTAGGCGAGGTTGTCACAACTTCTTCAGAAAGGTTGTTCATATATCCACTGACCCGTACTGTAAAAGAAAAAATTTCTGCACTTATATCTACTGCATTGTCTTTCTAATTGCGAAGGTTGCTCTTCAGAGATGAGGTATCACTGGGATCTAGCAGACTAGGTAGGGGTCAGGTGAGGTTGTGCGGGATTTTGTGGACAATAACCATACTCTAGGGAAGACGCCGAGGTTTTATTTTGAACGATTTCAGCCTCTAGAATCCTGAAAATTACGACGAGGTTTTCCTACTTAGTGCCCTTCGGTAACTCTTCCGGTTTACCCGATGTCCTAGTTGGAAAAAAGTGAATAGGAATGCATGTTCCATTTAAAGTAAGACCATTCTGAGCTGAAGAATAAACCAGATAATTAAGTAGGATTTGTGGGACCTATATTTTGTTCTACTAAATACATAGCACTGCCAACTTCACACGTTGGTGGTGCGGTGCTTGAAAAAATCCATGGTCTTCTCGAATAATAATATTTTGATCACGAAGCGGTCCCTTCAACATATAAATAGTCTTCCGTTGCTCTGGTGGGCGTGAAACACACTATATTTATTCGTATTGGAGGGCAGGTGGTTCACTACCGTCACAAATGATAATTTGTCGAAGTCATCCTGGGGCATGTCCCCATCCGCCGAAATCTGCGCTGGTGCTCAGCTGTTTATAGCATCAACCGGACACACCGTTGCAGGGAGATAATAGAGTGAACAATGATTTATTTTTTTGGAAGAACCTTCTAATCCTGTAATAATTGGTTGACTCTTCAGCCTGTGTTATAGTCCCGGATAAGTGTAAAGAACGCTGGCTCGCTGTGGTGGAAACATGGGACGACAATCGCGGGGGAGAAAATGGTTTATACGTCCATCTAAGTAAGACTGTCCTTTGTTTAGGCAAAACACCAAGCCATACTGCTCTTTTGCGAACGGATGGAAGCTCCGGCAAATAGCTATCCAGTTGGTTGTTATAAAGCACATCTGTTGATCGGGGATAATTCCGCTAATAACGCGCAACCAACAAAACGAATAACTTTGATTCAGACGGTTGAATCAGTGGGATCACATCCACAGTCCAAAATACATCGAAAAAGTGTAACAGAGTTACTTAACTTTGTACGATGCCATCGAAAATGTTTAATAACAATGACCTCTCGCCTTGAACATCAACCAGCGGACATTCAAGATATCCAGCAGAAAAAGACGTTCAAAACTGGGCAATGAGAAAACAGCTCGCAACTGGTCACCAGTCAACGGAAAATGGGCGCATTGAAACAGTCGTATGTAGATGGACGTCAGAACGTGTAAACTAATACCGAACAAGAAGGTTTTACTAAGTCAGCAGCGATTATTTCCTCCAGACATCAAGTGATCCTATAAGCTACGTTTGGTCTACTCGAAACGTCTGTCGATAGCCTGAGTCTAGAATAGTCACGTTTGTGATGCAACGAGCGTCCACAAATTCTGAGTTCGCTGAGCAACCGGTTTGGACCCAAAAAGAACGGTTGCATGCGCGAGTCGCCTGTTAATAGGATGCTAATGTGCGAGAAGAATCTTAAAAATACACGGAACAAAACAACAACAAAACTTACCATTGAATCTACCAAATTTACAAGTCTCGGGACCAACGATTCACATGAACACGGCCAAGTACAACAGTCACTTAGTGACGAAGTGATGAGGCGTGAATGAAACTATGATACACGTAAACTAAGGTCTAGGAGTAGGGAGTAGGCGTGAAAAAAGCGCGCGATAATAGGGTTCGATGAGTGTAGGATATCAAGCTGTAGTGATTTGTCGGAATTAACGTTCGTGAGTGAATGATTTGTTGCGCGCGTAATTTGTACGTCAATGTCAGTCTTTGCGAAGAATGTTCGCGACCGCTCTGAGGAGGAGCTTGAGTGTGGGGAGAAGAACAGTCAGCAGGAAGGCGACAAGTGAGGGTTGGGGGAGTGGTCATCAGCTTTCAATCGAACACACGACAATCGTCCAGCAGTCAACCCCAACAGCTATTTCAACAGGGACGGTTACAACAAAAAGAGGCAGTCATTGTGTGACTGCAGTCACAATGCAGAATCCATGAAGAGTGTTCATTGCAAACAGCAGAAGAAAATGAAAACATATCTAGGACCGGATCATTGCAATCAAGCCAAACTACTTCATCGAGCTCCACGTCCCGTGTGATGCTAAATTTTTGTAGCTGGATCTACCGCATAGGAGCGTGTGAGCGGAACTGACTAACAGTCAATGAAACAGGGCAAAACGACGCGGCGCATGACATTACTGAGCAACGGAGCATGAAGTGTACGCGATCGGTTAACCTCTTTCTATCCAACCCATTTGCGTGAGTCCACTGCATGAACAGAGCGGCAAGGCTTATCTTCAAACAGGGCTTACTTTTGTCACTCAACCCGAAGACAACATGACCACAAACCTGTTCGTATTCATTAGGTCTGTGTTCTGCATCAAAGCAAGGTCAGATGAATTGACCAGATAAAAGTCTAGACGGTGCAGATTAGGCGTGTAGTCAGGATGACAACCAAAATTGTCACAACGGTTGAAGACGTTCGTGGAGGCCGCTCTCACATTAGCCTTCGGAGAGGCATGTGTTAGCAACTTATTTAGTCGAGTTGTGTTGAACAAGCTCCCGATAACGAAACCCCATGTAATATGCTTGTCAAAATGGGAAGCAACAAGTGATAGAGTTAGTGCTTGTCATTTCTAGTGTTCCAGATTGGCTGACACTGTCACCTAACCATATTTTTCTCTCAGAACACAATCCAGTATTTTGTCTCTGTCAGGCGAGTGTTGAACTGTTTGAACAAGGGTGGGAGCAAGCTAATTATCCAGCTAGAGTGGATAAGGCTGGATGATATGGTGCAATAGAAATGGTGACATAGAGGGCGCAATTTCTGACTGGAGGCGATGTGCTGGTAACTTGAGAACCCCTATGGGGACATGTTTGACATTTGGGAGTCGCCACTAGCCGTGATGCTGTTGAGGATGATTCAGTGTAGACTGCTGCAGTGAATACAAGATCCGGAGGAGGGAAACCAAAAACTAGAGATCAGTCCCTCTGAGAAAAGAAGCAAAACAGTCAGGCCGAGTGCCCTCGTAGATTGGTCCACACTAAGAGTCCAGGGTGTGAATTGTAATAAACGGCTTGTACCTAAACCTGCCATTCAGCGCCGGAAACCGGGAGCTCAAGTAGTGGGCCACGGCAAACGACTTTCATTACAATGTAGCTTGACTAATTCCATATTGGTGGCCTGAAGAGCCAATAACCAGACAGCTCCTGGGCCAAGCCTGAATGGAGTCCCAGTCTCCGAAATACACTAGTCGTGATCGGATTTTGTGGCCTATTGTATGGTCTTTTCACGATCGGACGTGTGAAAATCCGACCAGCTGTTAATTAGTGTGTATTTCACCTTCCCTTTTTGCACCAATATCAATATGAACTTTGGTGATTTGTTCTATCATGCAACCCAATACTTGTGCGAATAGTTGGTTACCTATCAATATAATTTACCTGACTTGTGCGCTCGCCCTCCCTCTTAGACCCAGCTCATTCTCGTCGTTTACCCTCACGGAAGAACTCCGTCGGGCGTGAACGTCACATTATGTGATATCAAACTCGTACAGAGCCGAGCTGTACTTCGCTGCTCGACAGCCACCCATCAAGTATGTTTTTCCACTGTTTTACTGATATGTTTAATAGTGCTGTGGCAGTTTGCCCCAACCTAGTCTTGATTGGTTAGGACAGTTGATTTATTGTTACGTGTTGTTCATTTTCATCGTGGGAGATTGTGCCGCGCCCATCCCACAGCACGCTTGAGTAGTTGAACGATCTCACACTGGGCTACTCGACTGGTAGTTCGGAACCTTCTATATAGGTTATTCATGATGGAATACAGTCCGTGTAAATGCTTTTCAAACAACTGTTTCGTAAACTACAGGTGAGGGAAGGGAATATGCCGGTTCTTTTATAAGACATACAGCTAGCAGCCATAAAACCTCAGTTGGCAATGTTTTCGACAAAAGATGTAGAGATAACGACTTTCTGTCTTCAGACTGTGATTGTCATCCGTGCTGAAGTCATTTCCGCCGGTCGATTTAGTCGTTCCAGTTTATGCTATACACCAACGGGTTTTTAAATTTACGCCCTCCAAAACGTTGGGCGAGTTGCCATTGGTTAAAGTTTCGCCCACAGTTTCTAGCTACAGACGCCGCTGAAATAATAGTCTTGCAGAAAACACTAACCGGACTCCAGGATCGCAACTCCTTCGAGTCGGACTCCGAAATAGTCCAGTTGACGCGCCGACTTTCACAACTTCTGATCAGCATTCACCACTTTGGACCCGCTTCTCCAACCTTCGTCGTAACCAGTGGAGACCAAGAGCCCTTGCTGTTACCGCTAGACGCACCGTGGAAACGCCAGACGATGCTGGTCACCACGTAACTGTCGGAGAAACAGATGCATTAACCAGCACGCCACGTACTTCAGGGCTGGCGGCTACGGGGCAGACGCGGACTACTCACCCGTAATATGGAAAAGATTTAACCTACAAGATTGATTTCCTGGTAAGCACAATAGCAGACTCTGACACCATTCTTCATTCGCCAACAGGACCGTGGTTACAGCTTCGTATAAAACTACAGACAGTGAGTGGCACACTCAGTGGAACATTGAATCGTCCAGTTTTTCGCAGTTCGCCTGGCAGAGCGCTCGGCGCGCTTTGACAAGCCATTTTGTTGGCGGTTGGGATTCGGCTGAATTTGGGATTCCTCTCAATTAATTCACTTCTAGAGTATCGCACATACCACACTGACGGTAGACGAAACAACATGCTTATCGTTAGATTCGTCGTGCGTGATAGATCCATCCCTATAGACACCAAAAGCTAGATGCTCGAAGGTTATACTGCATTAAAGCAATCGGTTAAACTTCAACAACAAGCTTTCAACTTTGTTAATAAAACCATTATTCTTCATAAAGAATGAACAACCTTTTAACACAATATTTTTGCGTCCAATTTCTGCGCGGCTGACGTGCCATCCGGCCTCAATGACCAGATGTTCGCTTGATGCATTTTGGTACGGTGGTTGTATAGATAATTTTATCTAAAAATTCACCAAGATCTGTCCTGCGGTAGGTTGATAAAATATAAATCTGTACAGTAAATACATTTTGAAGGAATGTGTTGAACAAGATTGGCCCACCTCTGCGTGGCTGGCGCGCATGGTAAGACAACTGCATAAACGCCCGTTTCGCTTCACCATAACTTTGCCTCTTTTACTGGTTGGGGGTCCTAAACAAGTGGTTCTTAAACACTAAAGCGTAAAGCCATGGATCTCCATTCCGACAACAGAAGCAGAATGACTGAGTCGTCCCTTACACTTCCAAATGCATTTCCATCTCGCCGGCATGTCAGAATAACTTCACTCATAGCAGACCCTTCCTTGAATATCCAGTACTTTTTCTTATAGTGTACGTAACGCTCGAGTAACGTTCTTGTTCATGAAGGTGATGAACAGTGAACCCCATGGTTCTATGCTTTGCGCACAGAACTCAAGTATGTCGTGGATCATACAGAGAGTTAGCAGCTCCTTTTGCCAACCACGACCAGTGGAGGTAGTATTCGAATGTCCCATAAACTATTGAGATAAACTTCAATGTTATTTTCAACGTCTCTTCTAATATTTATTCTTGCTTCTTTCTAGTGCTGAGCCAACAGCTAACATCCTTGTAAAACGATCGGAGCGCCGAATGCGCTTAGGTAAGTCAAACCAGTAGTTTTATTTCATTTAGTCATGTTTATGGATGCTTCCATGCTGAGGTTCTGTTACGACACGAGTGGTGCGATAGTCATGAAGTTGGCGGGTTTTGCCAATCGTCCACAGCTTCCACATTTAACTGGTCAGGGATAGTTTCCGTCCTTTGGGGGGTGCAGGCAATACACTGTTTTTCGCCTTGCTTTATATGAGCCCCGCATCCGTTCCAAAGGAAACGTTTTTGTTGCAATATGTGGTAGGTGTCCTCTCTGACGTTTGATGTTCAAAAATATCTTCTTCTGCCTTAGCAAAGTAGACTTACCGACTCCGCATGTCTTCATACGTTCAATACTTACAAATATATGAGTGTTTTCTCTTCACTTCTTACATGGTCAGCCTACCAGCAGTTTTGGAATATTTTCCCAGATACAAACTGACAACGATTTTATTCCTAGGTCCCAGTTCATTGAGTACTTTGATGCTACGTTGGGATAATCTGATGAGATTTTATCATACTAATGTTGATTTCAGTAGATGGGGGAAGCCCACATATTGTTTCTTGTATAAAGTCGCTTTCGATCTCGAATAAGCCCATCCTCCGTTTTATGAATGCACACTCAGTCTTCATTGGTTATACCGTTATCCGTGTCCTCAAGGCCATCTATCCGAAGATTTTAGGCTGCATTTTAAATTCAGGGGGTACTTTTTGCATCTGTAATCACTTTCTGTGTTAGTTTCATTGAATCTGTTACTGTTGATCACTGAATCGCCAATTCGTTTTCCTCCAAATTATATTCCATTCCAACCATTTTCTTCATTCCAGTCTTTCTAAATATGAATCCACACTCCCAGCAAGATATTGTTTCGACGCCATGTACATCGACAACGGTGCATACAAGTCTTGTGCTGTCATTAATTTGACAGGCTTCCTTATTAATCCAAACCGTTTGGCGAATGAATTAATCGCAACATGGAATTAGTAATTTTTATTCATTTTTCCGCCGTCAGTTAATGTGTTTGTTTCAATGGTGAACATTCCTTCTGCAAAATGCGTACAGAGATCCCTGATTGACATGACTGGCTAACTGACATTTGAATCAGAGGGTACGTAACCTGCAGAAATACAGAAATGAAGTAGTTAACTTAGCGCAGCCCCAAAGCTAGCTTCGACGCTATAGTAATGGCAGCCAAACCAAGCAAAACAGGTAATTTTCCTCTCAAGCGCAACTGTACACCTTATGGTCAGCATTGTAATAAAACAACATTAATGAGAAATATGTTCGATGACAGTCACCACATCCTCCGCAGTTCAAATGAAAGTCCGGGCAGTAGTGATGAAATTGCTTCTTTTTCACACGTTCAGGAATTCTTGTCTTTGCGGGTCGATTGCAGATACTGTTTCAGTAACTGACT
>LUCH01001771.1:4938-28972 GCA_013368495.1 Paragonimus heterotremus
TCCTTTTTTCACCACCATTTCGTGGTGATACAGGAAAGATAACTTAGGAGACACCCACATCTTTCTTTAAATCGATTTTCATGACATCTACTTTGTCGTACGCACTACGAACCACGAAGGCATCGCCAGAATCTCCATTGAGTGACTTATGAGCACATTTATTGTCATTTAGTGGGAGACTCCAGTCGTCCGATCAGCAGTTAATCGCGTCAAGTTCAATCTATAGTGCTCTGGGTTGAGTGGCATTCCCGATTTTTAGGTTACCGGTATATCGGAGGACGTTGCTGTAAATATTTTCCGGAAGATCCTTGATCCAGGTCAGAACTCTCACAGAAATGTAAGGGAGGGATGAAATAACTGACCTGCTTTTAACTATTAAAGTTCTTTTTATCAAGAAATAAGGCAACCCAGCAAACAAACTCTCCTTGAATTCCGTAGGCTTCCAGTTTTTGTTTCAGAGGGCCGTGTTCGATACGATCGAAAGCCTTGGCAAAGTCAAAGAGGTTAGCATCTGAGATGAGGCCATTGTCTTTGGCTCCCGTCTGACTAGACTAATGTCTCTCTGGTTGTCACGTGGACTCCGGGCCCTCTTTCTGAAAATGGGAATTATTGTTGATAAGCCCCAATCCCAACTCGTCTGAAGGGGTTTCGTCAGTTGTGACGTCAGCCGCTCTCCGCCATTTTTGACAAAAGAAGGAGAGAAGATTTGATCTGTGAGGCTTGTTAGGTTTTCCTAACTTGAGCTCCGGGACCACTTATGTTTCTTTTGGAAGGTCTTCTGGAACACAATAACTGACCATTCGGGTCCCGTCGTCCACCGGGTCCGCTTGAGGTCAGTTGAACTTTTCCTCAAAATGTTCACTTCACCTATCAAATCGGTGCGATTGGTTGCCGATAGTTGAACCATCTTTTTCACATACTGTATTACTTATTCCTACTTGACGACCAGTGCAATCAAGGTTCGTGGAGAGAAGCTTTCTATGCGTGCTCTTCCAGGCAAGATGAACTGCTCCTCGGAACAGTTCCTCCTATCAAATCTCCGCACGTTGTAAGTCAACAAAATGTTATTTTCTTGCATGGTCTCTAACTTGTGACCGACAGCCGGTATCAGCTATCTAACTTGAAATAACTCCATACTACTCGTCGCTTATTGGACGTTAATGGTTACCATTATAGTTCATCGTATTTCCTACTCTGTTTTCTTCATTTTCTTGCGTCTCTGTTCTCTTTCTTCTATGAACTGACTACTCGTCTGCGCCGTTGTCCTTTGCCCAGTTATTTTCTGTTCTGAATGCTAACCTCATGACAATCCAGATCGGTTGTACCATCAAACATTCCACAACTGCTCAGGTGTTGTATGCGGTACTCTCTTAGTTATTTGCATAAACATATTTCCCTTCCATTTCTCTACAACCGTAGATATCACTCGCGCGGTCAGGAAATTTGTTGTGATTGAAAATGTTTCGGTCGGTTTTCACTCGCATCCTCCTAAGGCATCCCACCCTTGCAATCGAATCATGGTCCCGGGAATTGTCGCCTCTGGTCGCGCACCAAACTCTTCCGCCGTTGTCTTCGATTCGCTGGATTGGCAAATCTTCAAAGGTGATCTATCCGTGGATGGATCGAAGGAAACCATTCTGGGTCGATCAGAAGGCGGATCCGAGTTCGGATGAAGACTTGACGATGGCGAACAAGGCCTTTCTAGAGGCGGAACGCTTAAACCGGCTGAACCAACGAAAAAGTCCTATTTTGGCCGAACAGTGGGAGCAGACCCCTTGGATTCCTAATGTAACTCAGCGATGCGGTTTAATTGGCATCAAGCTGGGCATGTACCCGTTGTGGACCAAGACAGGCAAGAAATTGGATTGTACTATTTTCCAGGTGATTACCAATAAACAGTTTAGTGTTTTTGGTTGTTAATGAATGAATTGTATTTCATATCTTACGTTTTGCAGCTGACTCACCTAAATAAGATATACGTTTACTGGAAAAATTTTCGTATACCATATGTACTCATTTCATCTAAGAACTGAAATTCTTGCTTGTGAATTGTATGTTAGCCAATACACTGGAGGCATTTTAGCAGATTCGTTGATTAATTTATATGCGAATCTCCAGATACGTTCAAATCTCGTTTTTTGTTGTCGCCGCTTAACTACTCATCGATTTGTGTTCCATTGGAGGCTAAGTCAAACCCTTGTTAAATCGCCGTCATCACAGCGGTAAAACACACAATCCAGTCCCGCTAAAAGCACCATTAAGCAGTAACTATAGTTGGTGCCTGTTCGTAAAGCCTTAACCCACAGGCTAGTCAGATACTGACTTTAGTATCTTAATTCTTGGTATCCGACTCTTACACTGGCCAATATCCCACTGTTTCAAGCCTAACTGAGGTCGTGCGTGAAACGTACGACACGGCAAGCGTGAGGCCAACATTCGCAAAACATGTCCGTGCTACCAAAACCTATATGGTTTGATCGGTACGCGTATGGACACGTTAAACGTGTCTATTCCGGAAGCACGCCAGCGAACCGTATCATTACTTATGGTGCGTTAGTATTTCGCGCGTACAATGACATGCAATAGGACTGCGCTTATTGGAAATACCGTATATTCTATCTTTCGAAAGGATGACGTCACGCCCGCGCCATAGTTGATAGAGGTTTAAGTGTACTTCCAAGAGTTTGGCTATTCGACTGCTGATCTCACGGAATAATCTGTCAGAGCTGTTTTACAGCTACCCGTGTAAGTAAACCTTTCGACCACTTGTAACATTCGTGGGGACAAACAGTCGATCGCCAGTTTTTGGTTAGCAACTTGCACTTTGTTGAAACAGAGTTCGGGCTGAAGCGGCGATCCATCGAGTCGCTCGAGTGCGTTTTGTCCCGTCTTTATGGTAATAAAGTTGGGAACGATATCACCAACGTACTTTTGGTTCTGAAGTCGGTCACCTGAGAGCATTTCCACACCTCCGTTAACAGTCTGTCAAAACGCTCTCTTCGATGTTGACATCAACAACTGGCATTCGCCTGTGATGCTAAAGGACAGTTGTATCTCAGTGTGTGCCGTCACTCCACTCACTTTGAGTATGCTGACATTATTTAGGCTTGCATTTCTCGTACCGGGCGATCTTAGAATGCTACTGGATCGGCTGAGTCATCATCAGCCGTGGTTTAGATAATTTTTCGCGGCACCAGTGACGCTTGCATTTGGCCTGAATAAGACCTCTGGGTGGTCGCACGCTACGGTAGACAGACGGACAAAAACCAACTTGTCAAACCATGAATATTCGTCATTGAATGCTGATTGTTAGCTTGGATGAAACGTCCTACCGTCAGATGACCTGCACTCATTCAGTCCACTCACGATCTGATGCACTGATGTAACGTATGCGATCAATTAGCGGGAGCAGTTACCTGAGTGTTCCAAGAGCCTTGTCATGCTTCTGGCGGCAGGAACAGGAAGTCTTGAACTTCTTCATTACACTTCAGCGAATGGCTAGCTGCATTCGGCACCGGATTGCTTCGTGCTGAAAGAAATGTTATTTCGTTTTACAAACCAAGCTACCACCTAGAATATGTAGAGCATACCGAAGTCAAGCAAATCTCCCTCCGCTCAGCTAACATTTAACCGAGTTCAAATTAGTGCATTATATGCATTTTTCCAGATATGTTGCCGAGGCAGTTGATACGAACGTACCTCCCGGGCTCCTTGATAACAATATATGCGTCCTGATCGTGCACTACTGATCAAGGGAGGCTGTGCGTGTACCTAAGTGTTCTGCAGCTTCAGGTTGCATTGCATGCTATGAAAACCCATTTATGGTGGAATATTTGATAGAGAGAACGAAAATGTTTAAATGGTCGATATTGATGTTTGTACTTTCAACCAGACCATATCGTGGCATTAAGGGGTTCTCGAGCGTCGATAAGCATGTGCCTCCCAAAAAGGAATTGCCGGATGGCTAGAATGCTGATATCTCTCCAGAATTTATCGGTTTAGTTATTCCAGAGGCTTCAGGCAGAGAAGAATGTTCATTTATCGCCGAACCATCAACATAACTAAGAATGATTTCCTTTATTTCTGAACACTACTTGCAGAACTGATGACCACGTGAATGTGGGGGTTTCGGCTTGTGTATTCGAACATCTGACTTTGTGTGCCACCAAACGTAACGTTGATCAGCGTTGGATGTTCGGCCCACATAGAGAGACCGAAGTATAGAAGAAACGAGAGGTTGAGCTTAAGACTAAAATCTGGCAGCTGAGTAAATAATGACTGCGCGTAGTTTTCGTTTAGAATGACTTCAGGTTTTTGTTGAAAATGTTCTTTGTTAATCGATAGGTCTTAAGCCCCAAGATGTTTATTCCTTCCAGTGTTGCTTATGGAGGTGTGTTAACGAAGGTCGGGTGATTTCCCATGGTTTTCCTTCCGAATACCCTCCTTTTTTGATATCCACTCATTCTTGTTTTGTTTCTTGTTTTTTTTTTTACAGATTCCAGACAATCATGCTCTGCGGTATGTGCCACCCTCAGACATCGATCAGTATTTGAGTCTTCGATCCCCTCGAGGTTACTGGTTCAATAATAACGATATTCCCTCATGGATTACACATCGCCGGTGGGGTCTGCAACTTGTCGGCGCGGTGAATGCTGATCCTTTAGAATTCACTGCGGCTTGGTGCGGTCTGTTCAACGAGGCTGGAGTCCCGCCAAAACGCAAAATTTCTCGTTTTCTTGTCAGCACAGATGCAGCTTTAAAGCCTGGTAACTCACTGACTGTTGTGATTGCATTTGAATGGTTTACTGTTGTCTACTGGGTCAAAAACTTAGTTTAAACCACGCTCACAATGTCATAACCCTTGTCCGAGTTTACTGGGCGAGTCCTAGTTTGCTGTTTACTTAGTTTTGTAAGTCATACGTGTGACAATCTCAACAAAAGTTTGAGCCAAATAGTTTAACCCAGTGCACATCCATAACTGTTGACAGCTGTAACCGGGAGTTCGCTGATCAAACATGCAGGATCTATCTACTTGAGCATGTGAACCGTCGTCTTTGTTGACAAAATCACAGGTCTCTTTCGAAGCGTGTCACAATGACAATCAACTGTCTCCTAGATGTGCCACATCCTACATGCGTTTACCTTCTGCTCCACTTTTTTTAAACCTTAAATCTACCCCTCCCCATCGCCATTTTGATTAAATTTATGCTCCTTAATGACATAGTTCCTGATTCACAAAGAACGACATCATGATTAGAACAAACAACAGATAAAAGCTGGTAAGCAGTGGCGTTATACATTGATTTTTCGATTTTACTTACAAATACTCGGGAATATTTATGAGACCAGTGGTCTACGGTCTTCAAAAGAACGTGTAGCGAACAAGCTTGTTTTCGGTGATTCATCATCAGGCTAAATACAACACATTTGTATGGGTCAATCATGTGAGAAAATATACAGTAATTCATTACTATATGTATGTATGTATGTATGTATGTCATTACTGTTTGTCATTTCTCCTTTCTATCGAGTGAGTAGTGTTACATACAAGCCGGCCATCTTCACTCCGATTATCCGTCACACTTGTAGACAAACTTTGAGACAATGTGGAGATACCGGAGGACAGCGTTCTTCCGAAACGGAGGTTCCAGCAACAATCCTATAGAAAAAACACGAACAAGCATAAGCCAAAGGCTCAATAATCCATGCGCACGACTTAAATAAAATGAAACTAAAACGATGTCAACAGCACTGAAGCACACTCTATCACACAAGTCAAATTCAACCTGTGTGCGCGCTTACTGGTTTCGACCGCACGTTGCAGTAGTTAAAGACGGCCAACGTAACAAACATAGCACTGACTTCGGCCTTCAGTCGCATCCTCCAGTGTTCAGCGGCTTTTTCGGACCCCATATGGGAAGTCGTGTGGAGCCAACTGAGGCCAAACTTGGTGCTAGTTTCTTCACAAAATTACGCTAAGTTGTGACATACTCGCCGTGTTACTTCTTCCAATACCATTCAAAGTGCAAACAGAACGTGGTATGATATATGCTAGGCAAGACTATAAACTCACTCCGGAAGGATCATTCGAAAGTATTGCACGACGGTTGTTCCTTAAGACGCTAGCCGGTTATGGTTCCCAGAGCCTATAGAGGTGACATGGCAGAGTCAAGGTGGAGGTAATTGGTCGTGCTATTCGCTTATCGTTTACACTGTTCAGGTTTTGCGGGTTGTTAATCCTACGTGAACATGTGTTTGGTCTATTCGTTGAGGATAAGTCCCTCTGAAATCGTTAGTAACTTTCTACCAAAAATACAACCGCCCTAACTCTGGAACCATTCTGTCCTGACGTATTATAATGCATTGTTATTATTATTTCCTTGTTATATCATACGTTGTTGGTGTTCTGATATATAACTTTACGGTTATGAATTCTGTATTAGGTCACATCGGCTTTTTTGTCTAGTTGCCTGTCCGTCAGTCTTAAGCCATTACTTTAACCATACTTTCCGCTCGAATCACATGTGGAAAGTTTCTATGGGCTGAAGATAATTTTACGTCTGTTTCGACGCCGACAATAAATTCGAGTTTTGCGATGACACGAACGCGATCATCGATCGGTCACTAGCGGACACACAACGTATATATAACGTTTTTTTATCTGGTAACTTATGAGTAGTCAGCCATTATGGCCTTGGATGATGAAACGCTGGTCACCAATGGGATTGCGAATAATTCTATGAATCATTTGGGCTACCGTAACACGCAATTTCTGTGAGCTTCATATACCCTCAGGGTATCTGACTGCAAGCGGATAACAGGTTGCTGAGACCGAAGATACTTCATACACTATCCTTTCTCCCTCTCTCCAGACACAGCACATTTGTTTGCTTCTGTTCGATTGGGTCTATTGTTTATATGTCATAGTGTTGTTTATCCTCTTGTGAATTATCTGCGCGGCGTTGTTCATTTGAAGGGTTTCAGTTGTTAGTACACTACCGAGCATTTTCCGTCGTGTGACCGCTTCATCATCATCATAGGCAGCAATACATCAGTAGTTCACACTGATGCTTAACTGCCACATAACCACGAAGGAAAAAAAGACCCATGTGGGAAGAGATAGAAAAAGAATGGAACGGGGAAGAGAGACCTAACTACTAAAAATAGCCAAGTCTATATTCAAACATACATCATCAAAGCGCCTACACCTTACAAACAGACAACCGAGCTGTAAGTGAAAGCAAGGCGTCGTCAGCAAGACAGCTTTCTTACGGCTTTCACTGTCCCACGTCATTAAATGCAATCACTTCACAAACAACGACAACATTCACACCAGTGAACTCGGTTAGCTACCATCTCACGTATCGTCTCAAGCCACTGACTCTGCGAATCGCATGGGCCCCAGCCGGGGAGATGAAGTCGATCTACAGTGAACAAGCCCCTCGTGAACAGTTTCATTTGTCTACGCCAGGTCATCATCTGTCCACCTCGCACCTCATGCCAGTTGGCCGCAGCGTCGGCAAACAGCGCTCGGTGTAGCAAACGACTAGCTGGTATCCTTACTACATGACCTAACCATCTATGTCTGTGCAAGTATAAGGACTGAACAAAAGAACTCGTTTGTCAATCAATGCCAAACACCCGCTTCCTAACCTCCTCGTTGCTTACTCGCTGGTGACCCCCGATACGAGCGACTGAACGCAGACATCGGTGTGACCGATTAGGTCACATGTGAGCTGTACACTTCCAGTCTACCGTAATCTATTCCTGTTTATTATTCTGAATAATGGGGTTCTAAACCCACAACTGTGGGACGTTTGGCTGAAGTCGATACAACTCAGGTTTACTGATCTCATGAAGGTACCCAAATTGAGGCAATAACAGTCGAGGCTTGAACTTTAAAGTGGATTTCATTGTTAACTTGCACTCTTCGTGTTCGTGCATTCTGTCTGATTTTGATCATGGTATATAATCTGTATAACCCCAGAACCAGCTCAGAACATTACTTTACACAAATGCTTCTTTTTATTTTCATAGGAACTCCGTTGAGTGTTCATCATTTCCGAGTCGGTGATCACGTGGATGTGACTGCACGAACGTGAGTGATTTTGAAGTTTTGTTTCTGATGTGCTTGCTTGTACATCGGCACTATGTCACTTGCAACTCGGTTGTCTGTTTATTTGCTAAAAGATGTAAACATGTTGTTGAGCATTTGAGTTTCGCCATAATGTGGTCAGCGACACTTGACAAACGTGATGGGCGTATCTTCCATCAAAAGGTGTTGGTTGATCGTATGGCGCTCATCAAGATTTCTACTTAGTACATGCTGCATCAACTAGGTTATAAAGCCACTGTTTGGGTTTGCAAATGTCACATTCGGACTGCATTTATTGTTCATCAGATATATTGCACTGGGATGGGCAAATCTTGACTGTGCGCTCCAAATATGTATTTAAAAGAAGGACAGGGTGCTAAAAAAGTTGACCATTTGTCCCAGTATGCTGATTGGTTGTCGACCAGTTAGTAGTCAGCTTATGTGAATCGTTTGTCAAAAGTTGTTGACGCCCTATTTTTTTCCAGCGTCACTAGTGACGCAATTTCGGTTGCAACGAATAAACTCTCCTTTCGCACTTTTTTGTTTTTATGGAAATTTTCGGAATTAAAAATTTCAGCGTTCAGACAATAGAAGTTCTGTCCCGAACAGATGAATTACAGGTAAGGTTTTGCTGGTACAGCGAATAATTTCTTCATACAAGTTCATATGTTCTTTCAATAGCAACAGGAACAGTTCGAGCTGTTACTGACTCATAAATTCAGTTTGCAGGATCCGATTTCTAACCCTAGTGAGCAACCACTCAGGTTTATGGACTCCATCGGAAGTTCGATAGCTGATTTTCCCTTTGCTCAAATCTCGGGTGTACGTCTGTAGTATTTTTATATTTGAAAATGCAAGAATCTGTCGAATTGTATTGGCAAATCTGAGTGATACTCAACAGATTAGTCTACTGTTACACATATAGTCCAACCGAACACCAACGGTATGCTAACTTAATGTTGCTCAAAATTCCTGTGGTTTCACTTTCGACAACATAGTCAAATGTTTTAGACAGGTTTTTGTCGAACAGTCATAACCATTCAACATCCGGTGTTAAAGTTTCAAACTGGTCAAAACGTAACCGACGGCCTTACCGGAGTTATCAATCGTGAATGCGAACGATTCCATCTGCGTTAAGTGACAGGCAATCAATCCAAGTGGTTGATTTTCTATCGTGGTCTTCTTTCTTTTACTAATACGGTTGACGGCATCCGTTTTTGATTAGCCTGTCACAGTGACCGAAGCCAAACGACGCCTGCGCTTTGAATCGTCACCCCAATTGGCTTGCGCCGCACCAGTTTCGGTTTCACTCACACACCACGTCTCCGGTGTAAACCTGAAGGAATAAGACCAGTAGGTGTGTGAGTGAGGTTCAGCCGAGTGTGTCTAACCGGCCAATGCTGGTTAGCCAATTGATTCGCTAGCACGAAACTGAAACCACTGTCTCTCAGAAAATAAGTAGATTCCTATGGTAAAATGCATACTTGATAGAGAAGTACTGAAAATATAATATAGGAAAACACACTATTGCACTCTAGAAAGGGAAGCGAAACAAAATCCAATGATGGACTGAAAAACGAACAACATATTCACTGTACAATGCACCAACAAAGTTAAAGAAAAGGAAAGATGGAAGATCACAGTGATCCAGACTTTTGAAAAGACTGAAGGGTGAGTTGCCAAACGAGGGAAGTCTTTGAATAAAAATGAAAAAAAACCGGATACAAATGACACAACGTATCTTAGCCGAACGTACTCGTTGTCTCTTCGCCAACGATATATTATGAATATGTTAATAATCTACTACTCTTAACCGGCCAGTGCATTCGCGGCCGCCCACCTCGGAACGCTATATAGTCATATCATCACGACCTATGGCACCAATAGCTCCCTTGCGTACCGCGCGCTTCACTTCACAGTCGCGCAATTATTGTTCAGTGAACTTGTGGACGTCCGTCCGAATCACATTTCTTCAAACAATCCGGTTCAACGATAAGTCTTACCGACGTCTGAACTCACTGTTACAACACGATAGACTTACTTGGATAAAATTCCGGTATCTCCGCTTCTGATCACCAGGATTTCGCTTACCTGATTTCAGTTGTCCGTACAACAGCTGCTTTGGAATACGGTCATCGCCAATCCGACGGACGTGACTCAGCCAACGAAGCTGATTCAGTGACAGCAGGGCTTCCATCCTGTTCACGTCTGCTCGCCACAGTACCTCTGTGTTCGAAACCATCCCCGACCACCGAATACCCAAGATGCGTCTTAGATACTGCGAATTAAAACGGCTCAGATAACGCACGTTCCGCTGACACAGTATCCAAGTTTCACTGTCGTACAGCATTATGAACAGCGCCACTGAGCGGTAGACAAACAGTATAGTGGTCATCTTCAGGCTGTGCTTCTTCCAGACGTCTTTCTAGACGTCCGAAAGCAGCTATATTCTTTGCCACACGAGCTCGTAACTCGTTGTCCGCGGACAGATCAGTGGACAAGTTGTTACCCAAGTAGCAGAAGTGTGCGCAACTGTCGACGACATCTCCATTGATGTAAATTTAAGTAACACGTGCAAGAACAGCACTTCCAACCGGAGAAAGCTGGAAGAAAGAATGTTTTTACTGTGTTGATATCTAATCCAAACTTGCATGCTGCGTTCGCAAAAGCCGTGGACAGTCACTGTGGTTCTTCATTGTGTTTGAACTGTGCGCTGTCATCTGCGGACAGAAGCACGCGCATCGTTGAGTTATGTGGTCGGGTTGATGCGTCGGAACGTCGGGTATTCAGTAGGCAACGTCCCGTCCAGTACTCCACCTCAACGCTATCTTCCGCCAAGTCCTGAAAAGCAACTGTTGGCATGGCAGTCGAATGTAAATTAAACGTGGTTGGAGCTAGCACAGAACTCTGCTTCACGTCAGTGACAATGTCAAAATAATCAGAGGTAGATGCACACAATTGTACTTTCGCCTTCATGTCCGCGTGCAACAATCTACTTAAACTGACGAATTTACCTGGACATTCAAGCTTACCAAGCACTGTCCACAGTACCTCGCGGCTCACTGAGCCTCCACCGATGCTGACATACGGACCCGCATTTTAAGGGAGATGAAGCTGGTTCCTGGTGCACATCTTCCGACTTTAACCGTTGGATGTCAAATGTTGCTCAACGTCAGACACAGAATTAGCATGAGCACGGTGTCAGTGCCTTGACTCGGACCACAAAGTTGCCTTCGAAGCTCGCTATACCATATTGGTTATTGTAGTGACCGACCTTTTTTTGGTTTCGACTGTTAAAGTAGCACATAGGCCGAAGACGCAACAGAGCGAGATACAAAATCAGCCTCTGGAAGCCAAATTACCAATCGAACTTCATATGTCGTCTGGCGCGGAAGTATGTTACGACTTCGTGTACCCGAACTATTCAAAGCCGTTTTCGTAGAGCTAAGGAACTACGTCTTCTTGCTCGTCGGTGGTTTCCCAATCCAGCTTTAGTGTGACATCACTACCGATGCTACCATTTTCACGAAACACATCAGTATGTCCTACCATACACGTCGCAGTGAACTCATCTGGCTTTTTTAAAAGTGAAAAAACTCGCCGGTGTACAATTCAAAGGAACATGCTACCATAAGGATCGCCTTGAGTTCAGTTTACTCGGTCTAGATATAGTGAATTGACTGTAACTTTCCCTCAATCCCGTTGAACACTGTGTACAAGCACATTAAAGTTTCCGATTGGCAGCTGTCGATTCCTTGACAAATTTTCACGGAGCTCATCGAATTCCCTCATCGTGCACCTGCCACCGTGTTCTAGGACGACATCCTATTGTAGCGAAAAGGCGTTCAATAAAGTACAATCCTTATTGTCCGACTCGCTAGTTCCCACGCCACACGTGCGCTCGCGATTTTGAATCGCAATTCCAGTCCGCAACACCCCCAGGTTTCCGCTCACATGTCGTGTGCACTTCTACCCGGTTTAGGTGTGTGATTTACGCCTTCTATCTGGAGGTTTTCTGCTTGCCAACCTTCGTCCGTTGATCCGATTTCTTCGAGCGATGGCTTGTTCGGTCGCCCGTGCTGTCCTCCTTCCATCCACTGTGGGCTTTGATCGTACTCCACCATCGTGCCGAGATATTCCTGCGAGTGTTGGTACAATCAGGCCTTCAATTTGGTCATCCATTCTATTTCGGTCGCCATATCTAGCCCGTTGGTCCGATCCGGTCGAGCGATGACTCATCCGGTCGCCCACACCGTCCTCCATCCACTCGCGGTGGGTTTTTGAACGCACCTCCCCCTGTGTTGAGGTATTCCACCGAGAGTTGGAATGCTCGTACCACCTGCCTGACAGTCCACCACACTATGTACACAGACGAAAACCAGTCAGTCCTTACGTTCAGTCTTCA
Organism: Paragonimus heterotremus; assembly: GCA_013368495.1. Classification (NCBI taxonomy): domain Eukaryota; kingdom Metazoa; phylum Platyhelminthes; class Trematoda; order Plagiorchiida; family Troglotrematidae; genus Paragonimus; species Paragonimus heterotremus. Next base: position 17,439 of record LUCH01001771.1, read on the forward strand.
GACCGGTATTTTGCCCAAAGAGCCTGTCTGCAGTTCGGCATAAAAACTGTTCCAGTGCTCTTCCAGCAGGACATAACGCAAACCACTCTAACATATGTTGAAAAGTCGCTACCTTCCGAAGCGAAATCAAAAGCAGAACTTGCGGCGCCAAACCTATATAAGTTTCACTGAGTTTCTGTTGGTTAATCTATAGACAAGATGCATCAGTGAAATGGTGATATACGATTGGTGCCGATGCCTGGGCTTTCGTATTGGTGGGCTCGGCTCTGCTTACAGCTCGTTTATTTTAACGCCTGACACATTTAAACAACTTGTTTTACTTCGATGCTCGTTATAAAAAAATCCGATGCTACACCGACGTGCCATTCGGATTGGTCATTGTGCTGCCTTGCCAGTTTTCCGCGTTATCGACACTGACTGGCCGTATCCTTTCTGCGAATCACTGATTGACTTCTTGTTGATGCGTTGACCCAATCCAGTCCCTTTACATCACGAACAGCTGATCAGTTCATGACGAAGCTGGACGAGGTTCTCGTTCGCATCCAGTATTATGGTTTTCGCGTTCGTCAGCTACTTGGGGTTCAACAGCTACAAGAATAGTCACCGCCCTGAATTCAGTAACATCGACACCATTCAGTAAGCGTCGCCTTCGACCGACATTTCCTCATTTCATGCATCTTTAGGTCTTGTCAATCAATACCGTACGTTCCTGTCGGTTATGCTTCACATCGGGGTGCCCTTTGGAATAGTCTCGATAGTGAATTAAACTCGATCCTAGTCTTCGAGTAAATCAAGATCATTCAAATCAGATTGGTTGCTGATACGCCACAACCGCAAGCTGGGTCTTATCACAGCCGATACTTCGAATCCTGTGATCGGCGCAGTAATTTTCGATATATTACCCAATGTATCTCAGAAAGCTATTGTACACATGGCCTAATTTCTGGGCCCAGCCGAATGTATCTACAGTCCGATTGAGACAAAAAATTTAGTCACCGTATCCTTAATCAGAATTCCCTTTGATGCCATTCCGTTGTTATTTTACGCTGCGAATTGTTTATAAGCCGACGGTAGATGCCTTTAACCATAAAGGGACGTTCTTATGTACACTGCGAACCGATTACGACGCCTAACCACAATGCTACTGGATCATTATTTTACATAAGTACTTGTCTATGGCATCCATCGGAGAGGCCGACGCACTTTAACGTCTCGCTGCATCACAGTCGCGTGAACCCATCCGTCCTCACAACTATCACCGTAGGTCTGGGAATCGGCCATGTCTTACTGAAAGTTCTCTGAACCCTCTTAGTAATTTCCACAGCAGTTCACGAAACCCTCGAGCAAGATCACGCACTTCAGAAAGCCGTTAATCGCCATTGCATGCAGTAGCTCAAGTTTGGTACAACTCCAGATTTGTACTTAACAACCTGGGATCAGTCGCATGATGGCTCTGTCACACTGTTACATCAGTTGATCAGGAGTGAACGACAAACTAGACAGACTGGCACGCACATGTTCGAAATACTCTAACTTTGAAATCCGTGTGCAAAATGCTGCAGGTGTCTTTGTCGGTTTCAGTGACTCCATGGCCACGTATACATGCGGACTTCGCGGGATCAGCTGATAAAGAAAGTCTTCCTGTCATCGTGGATACTTTCATTACGTGGTCTGAACTTCCGATCTTGCGGAACTTGAAATCGGAGGTCACTATCCACAACTGTTCAGCTACCTTGAGCTTCTAGGCACCCTGGCGACGAACTCCACAACCCTAGATTTTATCGCAAAAATGGTACCAATCACGTCCTATAGCCACTGCACCATCCGAAGTCTAACAAAGCGGCTTGTGGACGCATTCAGACAGACAGTGCGACGATCTGAAGGAAAGGGACTGTATCCGGGATCCTAGAAGTCTTCCTGATGTGTTACAAAGCAACTTTGAATTCTTAGACATCGAACGTAGGAGTGTCCGCATGTTTTGTTTAATAGGTGACCTGGAACACCCTCAATTGTTATTCATGAGCATCTGGCAGGAGCGAGGAGATTTCAAAAGACACGGTTGGATACCACGTACTTTCCAACTCACGAAATCTGTAGTGAATCGAATGGATAGGAGAGTGTGATCAATGAAATCAAAGTGTCACGTAGATTTGAGTACGCCACACAGACTAACCGAAATCATCAGGTTGTTCGAATGAGACGCGCTCGGGGCAACGACTATCCCGGAATATTCCGGTGAACACATTTTGCAGCACGGCGGTCCGATGCTAGTGAGTGCGATCGAATGCCGATCACGATCTGTTCTGCCAAGGCATTGATCGGATCGTGCGCGAACGCCCACTTTATTCTTCTGAAGTAACTTAAAGTTTCAGGCATATGACAGTCGCTCTTGAAGAGGAGATGGGCGAGTCGTTGCTGCGGATTGGAAATCTGAAGTCAAGACTGGATTGCAGTCTTCCAAACCGTGGCTTTTTCCACGTTGTCTGATTGAATGTCGACCAGCTGGACTGTTTCAAGGAAGTTATTGACTATCCCTTTCCTACTCATGGTCACATGTAACCTATTATTGCAAAACCATTGCACAACAACTTCGGACGCGGTGAATGCTATACCTTCGCGCACTTTTCGTTCTGGCGCTTTCTGTTGAGGTTATTGAAACTTGAGGATTCGAGCATTCGGGCGGAAAGAGTTTTGTTCCGAACAGTTGAATTATCGCTACAGCTCGGCTCGTACAGCAAACCAGCAGGACGGGGTTATATGGAACAGCTAACAGTGGTGTCCACCTACGGTGTTACTGAGCAACGGAGTAATATAAAAGATTTGTTCATTTTATGGAATCGAATTCTGTAGGAACTCGGCTGAATGCTAAACAATAGTTCTAAGTGATTTACAAAGTTGCATCAGAAACTCAACTGTCATATTTGAACTCGATTACTCATCCATCTCAGTGTCGTGGCATACACCAAATCGCTCACTAGTAATATTTCATCAAACAGTTAATATAAGTATGGTGGCGTCCGTAATACTTCGACTTGTTCCTTCAGTGTGACTACAGACGTGTAAAGCGAAGTTGTGAAAAATCGGTAGGATCGTTTGACAATCAGTAAGTCGAACAGTAGCTGATATTCGGCACCTAAACGATCGATACAGATAAATGAGCTCCCATCCTAACAAGTGTATGAGGTCGAGTGCTAGAGCATTTTGCGTCTAGTTTGCACTCGCTAGGCGAATGCTTATTGTGTATTGTGTATTTCTGTTTGTTTGTTTAAACACGTGCATTCAGTTACCCACTAATTTACGCAACATTTATTGATTCGTTTATTTTATCTCATGCATCTTGCAGCATCAATCACGGGTTTCAAGGTGTCATCGAACGATGGGGCATGAAGGGTGGTCCAGCTGGTCACGGCTCCACCAAATTTCATCGCAAAATGGGAAGCGCTGCTGGGGCAGGAGTGAGTTATTTTGCTTGAACTAGACTCTCAGGGGGCTTATGTAGTTGTACAGAATACGATATACTATTATGCCCCCACAGGTGAGTGGTTTGCCGAATCTCTACCACTTGTTTTGTATACCAAATGGGCACCGATTTCACCCTACATCGAAGTCAAAGTATTATGGTGTATAGAAAATTATACCAGTCACCTTTGCGAATTTGGATGTTGTACCACTCAGTGTGTTAGTAGTAGTGGTTCTCAGTTTCTGCGAGTGGGTTTGCTTATGGGAAATATGGTTGTTCGGGTTTTTGGGTTTTTGTGGGCTCCCTTCTTCCTTCGCATAGCAAAAAACGTGATAGAAGCATGGGATGTGAACCATTTGATTATATCCAGACTGTTCGTTTGAACCCAAAACTTGACTGACGAACCCATTCACCCATTTAGTGAAAAGAGTTGTCAGACGGGGGGGGGGTGAATCTGCGGCTGTTTAATGACTACGATTGGGATTGTTGTGGTGTAACGCCACCTGTTCCGTAGACCACGATCACTTGAACTTTTGGATAATAATTACATGCATAAATTGGGGTTTCGCAACGAGATACCGATAACTTTCGCAGTTCCCAAGCTTCACTGTTTCTGTCAACTGTTGTGAACACAGTAGGTCGAGCTTATTGTAACATCCACACTGGTTCTACGACCATAATCGACCAAGTCATGGAAATTGTGTCGGCGATCCCTGTATTTCTCTGACCACTGACCAGACTATATGTTGTCCATATACTCTGTCCGATTGGCACCTTATTGTGCAGCCGTTATCTCCTGATTTGTTGAAAATGACCGCAAAATACGGTAGTACCATTAAGCATTATTTGTTTTTGAGTGGGAGACGATTTACTCAATGTTGAACGTTTTTTTTGGTTTTACAGTGGGAAAAGTTGTTTCCAGGACCATACCAAGTTTTTAACTAGCGGTATGGCTGTGACCTCGCCTTTATACGCAGGATTCGTTCGAACCAGTTTTCCTGTGACAGAATGTTGACAGTTCCGTAGTTCTAATCACTGCATGTTGCGGGTTACTGATATACTGGCATGCTCATCAACGCAAAATGCTTGAGGGAAACGTGGGTCCTGTGTCTATAGTGCCCTTGATTAATATTGCATCAGTGACTACTCCATACTCGCTTGATAACAGTTCTATATTTGTAGTGTTTAGGCTGAAAAGGACACATCAAAGGCGAGCTTAAACATCGCTTTTTTGTGTCTAATGTCACTACATTTTCTAAGTGATCATCATCTTTAACATTTCTAAATGATTTCTGGCAGTTCTTATGATACATTCCCTTCTGTAGGTGTTTTTAAGTCATCCAGTGGATGGAATTGTACTACTAATCGGGCATCTATACATTGTATCCGAACTATGATGCTCTTATCCTATCGTCACTATGGAAGGCTACATTTTTAGCTGATTGAAATCTGATTTGAAATCTGATAAAAGTCTTACAGTACCTACTAAATATACAATCGTGTCCAACGTTCTGTTTTGTTTGGCTGCGTTCTTCACTGCATCCTGGTGTGTTTTATACAACCCGAAAGTTAGAAGTTTGGTTTTTACATATCCAGCAATAATAGACGTATAAGTTGCATTGGCCGAAGTTAGTATAAAGCCTCGGGATTCTGGGTTTGAAAATGTACAGCTACAATAACAAGAGTGTTCACAGTATCATGCACTCAATGGGCTCTTGAGAAATGGGTACATGATTCACTGAAGTCTTCATTAGGTAAAGGATCACTAGAACGTTACACACTCGGATGCCAGCGTACAGAAGTCTGTCTTCCTTACTGCTGGATTGAATGGACGTTGAAATGGATCAATTAACGCAAGATTACTGTTATCCACAAGAATTTTTCGGTAAACTTCCTACTTGCCTTCAAACTGATTTCTGTAGCTGTGTTAATTCACCAACGTATTTGGACTACGTTCTGGTGATATATATATATATATATATATATATATATATATATATATATATATAAGCAGGGTAAGCAAGAACGACATTTTCCGCAGTAGGACGCATCTTTCTGCAGCAGAATTCATCCAGTTAATAGTGCTATGCATAGAGACGTACCTGCAATTTGACGGCCTATCTACCTACAGGAGAGAGACGCACCAATGGAATCGCCTATGTCAGGATTATTTGCAGACGCCGTAATAAAGCATTTTGAATCTGAAGCCTTTCAGACATTCCAACCTGAAGAATGGCTTCGATATGTGTTGTTGTCTTACCTCGGATTCAGCTTGACCAGTTCCACAGTTGTTTTAATAATATAATAGGTGGAATAACCTTTGCACACGAAGACGAAAATTCACGTCTGGAGTTTCTCAATGTATCGGTATGTATGATGGTATGATGTATATATGATGGGAAGCTTAACATTGCTGTCTATCATAAACCGGCAACAACTGATGTAATTCTCGAGTTCAACAGCAACCATCCAGCTTGCCATTTTAAAAACTGCGTGCGAACGTTGTCTCCAAGTTTAGATACGCACTGTAACTCATCTGAACTTAGAAGACAAGAGGCCACCTGTTCAAACTATTCACTTCCAGTAGGTACCTCAGTAGTTTCATGAAGGCATCGGTCAGAGAGGGTTCACAAGAATCGAACACACAGAACCCAGAACGTGAATGACATTGCCATATATTCACGGCACCTCTGAAGCAGCACAAAGGATGCTCCAACCGCTGGACATCCAAGTATCACATAAGCCAAACTTCACACCTTGTTCAGCTTTGGTGAGCATCAAGGATTGTATAGAGCCATATAAACAATCTGGCGTGGTCTACGCGATTCTCTTCATCCGGTGTGACTGACATTATGGGAAGGGGAGAGGTAAACAGCGGCACACACACCTGCATGAACACAAATTAGCGATACGACGATCCGAACCTAAATCCAGACTGTGGCACCACTGTGCAGTCACAGGTTACGAGGTCGACATAGATCATGCGAAAGTGGTCCTACAGACAAAACTGAAAGAAGAACGGCTTGTATCGCAAATTCTCTATTCGCGGAATTCGTTCAATCGACCTGTAGATATAAACAACCATCACGTCAGCATTGTTGACGCTGATACGAAATGGGAACGAGGACAGCCTGACAGTCGAACACGGTGACACATTTATTTGTTTGATAACGGATCCTAGTATGGATCTGAAACGTTACATAAATCAATTACTACACAGCGTATGCCTCTTTTATATATTTAGGTATATATATCTCAAAATTAGCTGAGGATGGAATAATGTGTTTACAGTAAGCATGGTTCTACGATCATAAAAGTGTAACATACAAGCCGGCTGTTTACACGCTCATTGTCCGTTACGCTTACGGACCAACTGTGGGGCAATGTGGTGACACCGAGGGACAGCGCTCTTCCGAAGTAGGGGATCCAACAACAGTTCTGATAAAGGAAACAACAACAAAAACATGCATGAGCCGAAGGCCCAGTAAGCCATGCACACTACCTACCCAAACGAAAACTAAAACGGCGTCGACAACACATGAGCACGTCCCGATACACGATTCAAATTCAACCTGTGCGCACTTGCTGGTTTCGACCGCACGTGACAATAGTAAACAACCGAGAATACTGAGAACTTATTACCAGACATGCTAGAGGCTTGTTTGTGACAGCTAGGCAGAAACGCGTTATCTTGTCAACTCCAATTGGGCAGTGATTAATATAAATAGCTGTGGTACATTAAGATAGGAACATGATATAAATAATGAATATAACTACAGTTTAGATGGTCGCAGTAAGCTTCGAATTGCCGATAGTCGAATCAATGTAGGCCTACCTATCGGCGATAACGTGTGGTTACGTTAACTTCGACAGCGAAACCATACTACTATAATTGTTTGAGTAGGGTAAATGTTATGTGCGAAGTTGGAATTCCCAGATGGCATTAGTAATGGATGACTGTGCATCGTGGTTATGTAAAACCAGTAGCTTTATGGATCTCCTCAAGAGTTTGCAGTTATTTTTCGAGGGTCGGTGAAACCTAAAGAAGGACGGGAAGAAGCATGCGGGTCTTATTAAATTTTGGAGTGAGGTAACGAAAGGTAGAAACTGCTCCTAAAGGAGTGTCGGCTTTCGTTATGATATCATCCGCACATTGTGAAGTGTTCATTAACAGTTCATGTATATTCGATTGTTCGTTCAAAATAGCTAAACATTATCACAATAGTGTCGAGTTAAGCATGTCAGCAAAAGTAAACCCCCGTCAACTTCATCGGTTTGTTCGAAAAGCATGGTTCTTTCTGGCGCTTAAGACTGATAATTTATCCCAAAGTGTCATTGTAATAACGTTGTCACTAACGGATATCACGACTAGTGTTCTGTCCGATGTTTTATTGGCAGAAGGACCGTGCCACTTTCAAGGTTACACGGGTATTTTTTTCACTGCAAATAGTATTCATCTCTCGATTCGTTCGAATGCATTACATCAGTCTTATCGACAACAGCCCGTTTGTTTGACACTGAGACTTATCCGACCATGATAAAATGCATCCTACAGTTCGAAATTAGAAGTTGAACTCAGGCAGGCAGTCATCCGAGTTATAGGTTATGTTTAATGAACGTTCGTAATAGAAAATTCCTTTCGACTTTCATTGTTCCGCTACTGTGATTATCCTTAGGCCACTTTGTAAAACGCAGACGACATCCACGCCACAAAATCTGATTAGTGGCTATCGTCCCTAACGTATCCAACTTGGATGTTGTTCTTCAGCATGATGAATTAACATCAAATTACTGCTCCTAACATATTAATGGCTGCCTTCATCTCCCGTTGTAAATCCATCGACCAGCTACGTCGTATCCTACGTCAGTGAGTCTGATATCTAGCAAATCGTGCATGCCATGATCAGTGACTGGTTAACGCTCATGCACTTCTACAGTTTGGATGAATGTTCTCACATAACGCTTGTATAGTGAAGCTATCATTCACTTGTCAAAATGACTTTACTATTGTAAGTGTATGAACTTGAAATTCCAGCTTAACTCCTCAATTATAGTTACGTTCAAAATATAAGTTGCTCCTCTCTTTTCGTTTGGTGCTGGATACCTTTTCTCAGTCAGTGTTCATAAGGCCGTGATAAAATACATAAAGCATTTGAGATGTAACTTACTAATTCAGTTTACGGACATGTCATCTCTACTGCGCAATCCACAGGTAGGATTAATCTGTTATTACTGGGAAACATTGTTCTAAATTCCTGTTGACTCTGCCGTACTCCTTGTAAATTGGCAATCCTGAGACGTCACTGAGCCAACCGTGGTAGTTCTAGCTGTCTCTAGGGTCCGATGATCAAATGGGTACTAGCTTCGGTTGGTCGTATAAAATTTGCCGAATTTAATCATTGTCTCCCCCTCTCTCCTACGACGTGAATCTAATCAGGAGTGATATTAGTGAACATCGTTAGCAGGGTTAAGAAGGTATGTTACAGTCAAGATTAGCCGGACTCGAACCGGCGTCCGTCCGGGATTTTACTGGTCAGCACCCGCTTGCCATATATGCAGTTGCCCTTGATAACGATATTCTAGTTCCCTCTTCGATCGTCAGCTTGTAATTTATACAACGATTAATCTCTAAAAGTTTCCAATAATTCACTAACGTTGAACTGTTTGCCTGGTTGATCAGGATTTACGCGGCTCATCTCAGGTTGTCTGACTCCAACCACCCAGTCGATATTGAAGCGCTTTTGGTCTCTCCTGTCTCTCCGCTTTCATTATTTGGTCAGTCCGGGCTAACCAAATCAAGTCTGTCTGATCCTGAAAAGATCGTCAGAGCAGTTGCACTTTTTACAACTGTTTTCTCTATGTTTGTGTTCCAGGGCAAAATCGTTCGTGGGAAACGCATGGCCGGCGTGATGGGCAATCGTTTTCGTCACATTCGTGGCCTCATGGTAAGTATTTCGTTACGGCGACCTCCTAACGTGTATCCATTTGCTCTGTTCTTTCACTTGTGTGAGTCTTTCTCAGTCTTCAAATAGATTGAACATCACCCAAAATTGATTGCAACTGTTGCATTCCCACAGACTTTCTAGTAGGCGGCTTTCGAAAAGAAACACTAGACTCCAGTTTCCCACTTGTTAGAGCTCGTCATGATACCAATGATATGTGATACATGATACAGATGACCTTCAGCTCGGTCTAAAGTCAGTTATCAATCTGTTCTAACAAAGTAGCAAGCAGACTTTGTTGACAGATACATACATATCGCATTCGTTAATTTCGTCCACATTAACAAAATACTCATTTGTAGTGTTCTCCACAGTACGTCCATTAGGTTGGGTGATCGGTCGTCGGTTCAGTATATTCAGGTAACACGTTTGTTTGTGTACATTGCGGGCGGCATCCATGTCGCAGATTGTTTGCGCACATGTCATCGCAGTTTGCTTGCGGTGCGCAGCTTGTGTTCCTGTCCGCACACTCTCTGTTTAAGCCACATCCGAGTGGAAACGGCTAGGGAGGGTTCGGGTGAAGAACGTCTTTGATGTCACCTCATGTTGTGTGCAAAATCAGGAGGAGGCGGGTACGCGATTTAGGTTACGGTATCCGGGATGGTTGGAGTGAAGAAGAATAGACTATGAATCGTTTCTCGCCATGAGGCACGATTTTGATTGTGTTGCAGTTCACTTCCTTTGTGGTAAATGTTGCGCACCATCTTGGTCAGCATGTGTCTGTTCGGTTCACCATCATGCATACCTAACACGACCCAAGCACAAAACATTAGAGTAAGCACAGTAGGGCGAGTATTTGGCGATACTTCGAAACAGGTTGGATGCCTCCAGGTGTTCCTACTTTTTGCTTGAACTTTTGTCTCTCTGACTGATTTTGCTGGTGTCAACCATCGTCAAAGCTAAATAACCTTTTTCCTTAATGGAAGGACATGGGTTTGTGGTCGATACTAGCTGGCGTACTATTTTATTTTGGGATACATAATCCCCAGGATGTAGCCACTCTGAATTCACGGAGTAACCGTCCATCTTACCATCCATCCGGGTCATCCAATATACGTGGCATAGTTTTACAGCGTTATCGGTTTTGAATACAGCTGCTGTTAGACGTCTTTGTGTTATTAATAACCAGCCGTCACCTAAAAACAGGAGTTCTAAGTGCGCCATCTTCTTTGGTACCGTTGTTATCTACATCTCTGGAATGAGGGCACAGTGCTATATTTTTTGATAAATTCCAGGGGGTACCCGTTGGCCCGGTAGTCATCATCCGGAAATGTCTAACAACGTGTCACTAAGACCGCTCAAGGGTTAATAACTAGGTTCTTTGAGGCATTTATTCAGAAGTGAAAACTTGACTCAGCCTATACTGCTACCTTGGCGAGGTGGTCGAGCTTGTGTACTGTTTCGATCCGGCGGGCTATGCTGACTGGGACTTTGGTCCTTTCAGGTGCAAGCTTGTTAGATAGGCCAAAGGGGAGCAGTCAGACAAAAAGCAGTTACACTCACAGGATTGTATGTCGCACTACTGATCGCTTAGGAGTGTTTAGGTAGTGAAGCACGATCCTATACCCATACAGCAGAACTATTTTTATGGTTGCGACACTGCTGTTCTTCCGTATCAGGAAGAACGGGGTTAGAAAAGGTACCCTCAAACAAGGAGCATTCCGATCGCTCAACGGTTGACCGTGACCGCCGGCGTATTATCCAATACGGTCGAAAAACATTTGTTATCACTCAAAAGCTGGATGTACCTTCGAGTACAGCCACTGCGCGCAGCTATGCTCAGAATCAGACATGAATGTCTTATTCACTGCGTCCTCGGGCTAGGCAAGCCCCCCACTGCCAAGTGGGTCAGACTGTTGAGTCATTGGCTCCGGATAGGGTCCCCCAAGAAAACCCTGTATTCTGTTGTCTCACAGGTCAGACTTTTGAGTCAGAGACTCGGGGTGGGGTCCCTCAAGTCAACCCCCTTCCGCGAAATAAACGACCGGGAAGTATCAGAAGTTATCGCTCTCTTGACAGTGACATTACTAACCGATCTCGACTTTCTCCTACTGTTTTACCCCCTATTTCTT